>JAYRCO010001002.1:0-14301 GCA_037042815.1 Ceratobasidium papillatum | reverse complement strand
ACAGCCCAACCAGGGTCTGCAGACGAGGTTGAGAACATGACGCAAATCATGCATGATCAGGGAAATGAACCAGCACCAGGTCCAACCATGACATTTGGGAACCAGGCTGGAGGCACATTTGGAGCAGCCCCAGGAACAGTCACTCAAGTACAACCGGCACCATTACAAATAATTGCCACTGCGTTGAGAAGTGGGTTGAGGGATCTCAAACAGAACACAGTAACCAAAATCCAAAAGGCCATCACAGCATCCGAAAGTGTGCGAAAGAGCAATTACTAAAACTCACTTACAAATGGGCAAAACAGATTCATTAACGGACGCAAGAAATACTAATGTATATGCAACCGCTAGAATGATCCAGAAAATAGAACCTAAAACAGTAGGACTGAAAGCCCAAGCAACATCAATATTGATAGCGCACGAGACTAAAATGAAAAGGATATCGGCAAAACTGGACACCATCAAGGATACCTTGGAACAACAAGGCAACGGCATAAAATCCATTGACAAACTTGTAACTGCCCTAGAGCCCAGAGTGACAACGCTAGCCGCTGAATGCAAACAAGCTAACGGATACAGGATGGGAGCCGAAGAGAGCACGGAAAGACCAAGGAGAAGGGGAAGGGAAAGCGCTAGGACATCTCCGGGAACATCCCAAACCGCATCACCGGAGCAGTTTGGAGCAATAAACCCATTTGAGAGCACGAAGCCTGCGGAAGAATCCACACCCCAACCTAAGAGGGTTCAAACCAAAGAAACGAAGAAGGAGGAGAACCTCATGAACCAAACAACCACAGCAGGAAACGCCATCCCAAAGGAGATTAGGACAAAGCAACCAGAGGCATTTGATGGTAAAAGAGGAAAGGCTGCGGGGGCCTTCCTCTTGATATTGAACCTGTACTGTTGAGACCGCTTGACGCTCTCTTTGTGATATCCTTAAGTGGTGGCTACGTTCTTTTATACAATGTATTTATAGTGTTTGTCTAGTGTGTGTTTACAGTGTGTCGTTGAGTCCCTGTGGTGGACGAGATAAAGCAAACTGAGGTGGCTCAGGTTTGCTTGTCCATGTAATATAGGGGTACTTCCCCTGAGTCACCTTAGCCCGCAGTCCGCAGCCTGGCTTACGTGAGGTCGGCGGTTGAGGTGATGACATAAGTCCTGCTTGGTATTTTGCGGCTCCAAATCTTATAGGAGCCGCACTTAATCCTAGGGTCACGTGATTTGAGCGCCAAGCTTACGCAACTTGCTACTTGCTCCTAGTTTTTATAGAGAGATGTTGCGGGAGCGAGTTGCTAAGCGCCAAGCTTATGCAACTCGCTACTCGCTCCTAGTTTCTATGAAGAGATGTTGTGGGAGCGATTTGTTGAGCGCCAGGCGCCAAGACCCGGCGCCAAGCCTTGCCGCCAAGGTCACGTGATATTGTTTATAGCTTGTTTGACTTCGGAGAAAATGCTATAAATGATAGATTAATTCCCTCGTTCTGTTATGACTCGCTGTTGGGTCATAACATGTACTTCGACAACTATGACAAAGGAACGTTTGCCGATGCCCGGAAAATGACAGCTACCCTAATGAACATGAAAGGGGAAGCCAAGAATTGGGCACAACCCCTACGTGCCCAAGTATCAAATAAAGAGGAACATGAATACCTGACATCTGGGACCAAGTTCAGAAACACCTTCCTGCTCAACTTTGCCAACCCAGTCAAGAAAGAAAGGACAATTAGGAAGCTTGGAGCGTTAACCCAAAAGAAGAGTGCATTGGACTACGCCACAGAGTTCCGCAACTTGATCCAAGAAGTTGATTGGGACCAGACAGCACTGATAGAGAAGTTCAAGGAAGGTCTAAAGCCGGAGATCTGTCAAGAACTAATTAAGGCAATTATATTTGACAAGAAGGAAGAGTATAACCTGGAGCAATGGATCATGTTGTCCTGCCGAATAGACGACATGCTATATGCAAGCCAAAGGTTAAACCCTAAAACAGGGAATACCACGGGCCAGTCAAATTGGGCACCGGCAAATAGGCCAAACCAAAGGTCGCAAAGTTCAGGAGTACACCCCAACACAGGAGGCAGCCGAATAGTCCGGATCTGTAATCAGGAGATGGATTGACAGCAAAAGGAGAAGCTATGCATCAAGTGCGGTAAATCCAGACATATGATGAAGGACTGCCGGGGACAATGGACAGAAGGTCCTGAAAGGTACAAGGGAAAGCTAGTGCCGAAAAGAAGAGCAAGGCAGAAGGATCCGAGTCAGAGTCGGAAAACTGAAGGGTTTGACTGAATCCATGTCAGCCAAACCCCAGGAACCACTCAGGGACAATGTATGTTACCTCAAGAAATCCAGCAATCAATCTATAGTATACACAACCATTGAGGGAATCATGGAACCAGCAAAGACACTCACCGACTCAGGATTGTCTCGCAACTTCATAGACTCCACGTATGTGTGGAAGAGAGAGATACCTACAACGCCCCTCAAGTCCAAGCGCTCAGTAATTGCAATTGATGGCAAGGAAATCATGGATGCAAAATCCGAGAAGGTAACAATACAAATTGAAGTAGAAGGGAAGGGACTTGTAAGGCCGTGGCGCGGCCTTGGGCTTACTCACGCTGATGTAAACTGTTATATAGCGTGTATATTGATGACTAGACTAGTAGAGAGAGAGAGAGAGAGAGAGATAAGACAAGCCAAGACACAAGACACAAGTATGTTGTAGAGTTAAAGCGTGTCTTTAATAGGGCACGTGACTGTGCCCCATAAGAGAAATGAATCACATGACCCCCAGGGTCATGTGGCACCTTACAGCACTGGAGTGCACCTTCTATGCAATGGGACTAGGGGACACCGAGGGTATCCTAGGAAAAGACTGGCTTGAAGAAGCAGACCCAGTGATTGGATGGAGGGATCTGTCAATAACGTACAAAGATCAGATTACAGGGAAGGCGGGGAAAGAAGAACCGCAAATACTTGAAGAATGTGAGGAGTTTAGAGACCTATTCTAGGAGGAAGGGTTTAGTAAATTACCGGAGCAGAGAGTATATGACTGTGCAATAGACTTTGTGGAAGGGGCAGAAATGCCACGACCAGCAAAGACATATCCAATGACGCCAGCGGAGTCGTTGGCACTAAGAGAATATTTGGATAAGGGGCGCCAAGACGGAAAGATCTGGAAAAGCACATCAACAGTGGCGGCACCATGCTTCTATGTAAACAAAGCGGATGGGGGATTATGACTGGTAGTAGATTATAGGAAGCTGAATGCTATTACTAAGCCGGATCAATTTCCTATGCCAACCTAAGTTGACCTAGTAGAGAAATTGAAGGACGCAAAGATATTCACCAAGATGGACATCCGCTGGGGTTTCAACAATATACGTATCAAGGAAGGAGACAAGTGGAAGACAGCATTTTGGACAAAGGAAGGTCTGTTTGAATACCTTGTGATGCCTTTTGGTGTGAAGAATGGACCAGCAACATGGCAGCGCTTTGTGAATGAGATCTTCCATGACCCAATAGACGTAACAATGGTAGTATACATGGATGACATACTGATCTACTCGAATAACAGGGAAGAACATGCAGAACATGTGAGAGAAGTATTAACGAGGCTAAGAAAACACCATCTGTTCCTGAAGCCCCACAAATGCAAGTTCTTCACAACAAAGACGAGCTTCATTGGGGTAGTAGTCACACTGGAAGGAATGTCCATAGAGGAAGAAAAGATAAGAGCGATCAGGGAATGGAAGATTCCTGAGAATGTCAAACAGTTACTATCATTCTTGAGATTTGCCAGATGGGTATGAAGATGGGTAGACAAATGGGGCAAGATGGCGTCAATATTGACGGCACTCACCAAGAAGGATGCCAAATGGGAGTTCACAGAAAAGCACGTGAAAGCCTTCAATGACATCAAAAATGCAATATGCACAGCGCCTGTCCTCATCCACCCCAACCCGGCAAAACAATATATCCTGGAGACGGACGCGTCGGGAGTAGCAATAGGGGCAGTCCTGAGCCAAAAGGGTGAAGACAACAGACTGCACCCAATTGCCTTCCTATCAGAAAGCCTAAACATGGCGGAAAGGAATTATGACACCTATGACAAGGAATTGCTTGCCATAATACAATCACTGGTGCACTGAAGACTCTTCTTGGAAGGGACAGTGACTCCAGTTATAGTATACACAGATCACAAGAACCTTCAGTACTGGAGCAAATCAAAGGTGCGGAACAGAAGGCACGGCAGATGGTATCTGACCCTGGCCTCATTCAATTACGAAATTGACTATCGGCCATCAGAATTCAATCAACAACCTGATGCGCTGTCTAGAAGACATGATCATAGTGATGAACCAACTCTGTCGCAAATAATGATACCAGCGGAGAAGTTCAAGGGTTTCCGGGCGGACTTCTTGTCCGACATGATGACAGAGCTTAAGGAAGCACAGGAGGAGGACAAGACGATAACAGACCTGATCCGTAATGTCACAAATAAAGAGAACCTCCCAGTAACAGTACGGAAACAATTCCAGAGGTACAGCATGGAAAATGGACTCTTACGGTATGACAAACGGATATACGTACCTGACGACAAGAATATCCGGTTGAAAATACTGAAACTAAACCACGACTCCCCAGTAGCGGGACACCAGGGGCACGCCAGGACCCTGGAAATGGTATCAGGAATATATTACTGGCCCGGCATGAAGTCCCAAGTAAACAGATACATGGACTCGTGCAAACCCTGCCAAAGGAGCAAGGGCCACAAACAGGCAGTCCCAATAAGGTCAATCCCAATACCTGAGCAACCCTGGGAAAACATCGCTTATGATTTTAATGTGAAATTGCCAATATCAAACAGATATGACAGTATACTGACCATAATCAACCAATTTTCCAGACAAGCACACTTCATACATTGCCTGGAGTCAACAAATGCGGAAGAACTGGCAGATATATTTATCAAGGAAGTATGACGTCTACATGGGACGCCCAGAACAACTGTTTCAGACAGAGGTCCGACCTTCAATAGTCAGTTCCTGAGAGTAGTGTACAAGAACCTAGGGATAGAACCTCGGTACTCCACAGCTGTCATGACCTGACACGCTGGACACGCGTAGGCGTGGTAGAAGGAAAGGATGAATTGGTTGAGAGCACGTGACAGAGACTACAAGCGCCGTAGGCGCCGACCCCCACTACAGGCTCCCCCCCATAATGAAACCTCCGTCCTCGGAGGAACGGGACAGCAGAAGCAAACACAGGGTAAGAGGAAAACTAAGAAAGAGTGCCCATAAAAAAGAAGAGGAGTACAGTAAACGCGTGACCAAACGGAAATGTGGTAAAAAAAAGAAAGTATAGATCGAGTCCTAGGGGCGTGCAGTAAGCCGCGATTATAGTCAAGGTATATACAAAAAAAGTAACTCAGCTGGTATCGTCGTCGTCTTGGTAATTATTTGGCTGGGTTGGGTCGTCCCGCTCCAGGGGCAGTCGGTGTTCTGGTCGCGGCGATCGCGGCAAGGAAGTCGGGTCGAAATAGGATTGGGGCGTCGTGGCGGTCTTGCCGGATTTCCTCGCGTTCTCGAGGCTACCCGCGTACCCAGCAAGCGTTGATCCAGGGCGTGGAATGAAGGGGCGAAGGAGCCGTGCGTGCGCGGCCGCGGAGAAGGGGTTTCCGGCGAGGTCCTCGAGCTTGTATGAATTGGCGGCTTTCTCGACTACCTTGAGTGGGCCTGACCAATGAGGGGCCAGCTTGCGGACAGTGCTGTGTGTTTCATCGAGGCGCGCGTCGTATTTTTGAACGAGATCCCCCGGGGCGTACTCAATGGCGCGGACCCGTTTGTCGAATGCCTTCTTCCGTTTCCTCGCGTGTTCGAGCGCGTTTGCAAAAGCGTCCTGTCAAAGCGAGTAGGTCAGTCCGAGGTTAACGTTTGCATCAGCGACTGCCCTAGTCACCACTGCCTGGCTCAGCTCCGCCGACAGATGGCCTGTCATGAGTTCGCGTGGCGTGTACCCGAGACCTGGGATGACTCGGTCGTTGAGTTGAGAGACTGCGGTGGTGAGGTGCTTGGGCCAGGCTGTTGGCGTAGTGTTCGGGTCTTCGACGTCGCTCGGGTCTTCGCCAACGGACGGGGTGCACAACTTCTTCAGTCGGCCGATAAGCAATTTGACGTAGCCTTCTGCGAGTCCGTTGGTCCATGGCGCGTAGGGTGGTGTGGTTAACGGCTGGGTCCCTCGGCTCGCTGCCCATTGCCGGACTTCTTCGCAGTCAAAGTGACTTCCTCCGTCGGCCATGAACAATCGCGGCGTCAGCAAAAGGTTCGATATCTTCTCCAAGGTGTCAACTGTGAATTTCCCCGTTCCAGGCTTCCTGGACGGGAAGGCAAATAAGTAGCGTGAGTAGACGTCGACCAGTACGAGCACTGTTTTGAGTCCAACGTGTCCTTCTGGGAGCGCTACGTAATCCCCTACGACGAGCTCGAAGGGCCTGGCTCTAGTGATGGGACGCATCAGGGCTGAAAGCAGTCGCGGTCCGAAGTTCTTGCATCTCGGACAGGACGATACGGCTTCTGTAGCATGTTGTCGAAGGCGTGGCCAATGATAGCGCTGCTGGAGGGCCAAAACTGTCATATCTCGTCCGAAATGGCCGCCTGCTTCGTGAACGGAGAGAGCGAGTGTCTGGCCTTTGATCAAGGGGATACACTCAGCTTGGATTCCGTCCCTGGTGTGTTTTCCACCAATGTGCCAGAGTTTCCCCTTCTCGACGAAATATCCTTCGGCTTTGTGGGCTCGCCTCTTCCTCTCCTTCTCGGCTTCTTTGTCTTCCGGGTTGTCCTTGTCGCCGTCGAAGAGGAGATGCAGGAGGATCTCTGAGAAGCACTCGTCGTGCTTGAAGCGCTTAAGGAGATCCGCAACATTGTCGTCAGCTATAAGAAGGTACATGTCATTTTATCAGGCCTTTGCTTGATTCCCAGCCGGGGTCAACGTCTAGCTCCCGCCCAGGACCCTCATCCGAGTCAGGACGGCCCTTGTAGATCCTCGAAAGTGCGTCGCACGCCTTATTTTCCACGCCAGGCTTGTGTCAAACGTCCACGATGTTTCTTGCAACGATCGATTCCCGCCAGCGCTTGTGTGTCGAGTTTAGCTTGCTGTTTCCTAGGAGGTTGGCGAGGGCTTTGCAGTCGGTTTTGATCTCGATTTTGCGGCCAAATATGATACTGTTGAATTCATCTAAGCCAAATTTGAGTGCTGCAAACTCGAGGAGGAACGGTATGTACCGCTCCTCCGAGCGTGAGGTCCTCTTCGACGCAAATGCAACCGGGTACATCACCTTGCAAACGACTCCCTTTGAGTCCGGCTCGTCCCAGGCTTGCGACAACACCGCTCCGAATCCGTACTTTGAACCGTCCGTCGAGACAATGAAAGGCCGGCCGTCGTAGGTAGGAGACCTCAGCACCGGATTTGTTGTAAGGGCGATTTTGAGGTTGACAAATGCCACTTTTTGTTCGTCCGAAAGTTGAACCACTGTGTCTCTGAGGGCTTTCTTGTAGTCGTGGTTGCTCCTTGTCGCGTTTAGGGGTCGCACGTCGCAGGTTAAGTCTGACAAGGGCTGCGCGATTCGAGCAAAGTTCTTGATTTTCAAGCG
This sequence comes from Ceratobasidium papillatum, assembly GCA_037042815.1. NCBI lineage: Eukaryota > Fungi > Basidiomycota > Agaricomycetes > Cantharellales > Ceratobasidiaceae > Ceratobasidium > Ceratobasidium papillatum. Next base: position 6,654 of record JAYRCO010001002.1, on the reverse strand, counting down.
TAACGACCCGTAAGACCTAAATAGATTTTGAGCGTGTATTTCTATCAGGAATTGAAAGAATCGACACTGTCCTAATAGAATCTAGATCTTTGCATCTCGAGCCAACGAACTGTCCGACTACCCCACCGCTGGCTGAGTTTGGGTCAGCGCGGCCGCCATCCGCCAGCGCCGACCCTACTCGTTTTCCGACTGAGCCATGTCCGAGTCCGGGTTGCTCTCCGGCTCCGAGTACTCAATCTGCGCGGTATCACGGAAGCGTTGACGAGGGGTTGGGGGTAAACGGTTGCCCACAAGCCCTGCGCTCATCGCGTAGCTTGCGTGCGAGCTGCTTCCTGTACTCGCGTTCGAGGTCGTCGAGGACTTCCGGACCCGTTGCCGTACACCTAGACCAAAAGTGGTCGCCTTTGCCGCACTTTGTGCAGAGGTCCGCTGTCTGCTCGAACGTGCCGGGGCGGAACGGGTATGGGCGGCTAAGTGATGGGAGTTTCCCGTCGTTCCGGACCAACCACTGGTTGACCTCGCCGAACCACTTTGCCTTGTCTTCCGGCATATCGGGGACTCGGGTCGACGCTGCGGATTGCTGGTTGACCGGCGCTGTCGCGCGAGAGAGTACGCTAGCTACTGGGCCTGGCGTGTGGGGCGTTTGTGGTGCTTGGAGCTTGGGCATGTGGGGCGGGTCCTGGTGCGTGAACGGTGAGGGGGTCTGCTGGCGTGGTCTGGTCGTCGGGTTTGGCTCGGGCGGTCGGGGTGGGTCTGGTGCAATCTGGGGAACCAGGGCAAACTGCACGCGCGTGTTACGGCATGCCGAGGACATCGGAGTGTAGGTGCGCTGCGACGAAGAGGGGGAGGCCTTCCAATGGGACGCCAAGGGACGGGTTACCGGCTGGTTGAGGGTGACGTTGTACATAGCCTCGAGCATTGCTTCCTCGTTGTACCTGTTCAAGAGGAGGCGAGCGCTAATTTCGCCAATATCCTTGATGAGCTCGTCAAATTCGTCGTAATACCCCTCCCGCTTGGGGAGCAGTTCGATCATGAACTCCGGTAGAACCTGCATCGTCCTCGAGACCTTGTCTTCCGGCGCCGTAGTGAGTCCAGCCGCTAGAGCCTTGTGCTGAGCAGCCCAAGCCTGGTGTGGTTTTGTAGCGATCGAGTTGTCGGCTAGACCAGCGAGCATGTCCTCAATCTCGAACCTGTGGTCCCACCAGAGCTTTCGCTGACGGTTCTTGGCGGCTTTACGGTCTCGCTGAGGGGTTGGCCAACGCTTTTCGACCTCCGGTTCCAGCGTCGTCCACTTCTCCACTGCCTTTTTGCCCGCAGATGTGGCAACTAGATCCTCGTACCAATCGTGCGCAGGGCTGTTGTAAGGACTCTGTAGAGTCCTCAGTAAATGTATATAGTGAAACTCGATGATTAGCTCTTTACGAGCGGCGATAGAATGCGTGTACGTTAGCGTATTCGACTAAGTGATAGTAGAAAACAAAAGATAAAGAAAAATACATCATAAGACAACGCATATATGCATAATCATCGGTCACATGACCGCCTCCCTTACATCCTCCTCCTCTGGACTCACGGAGACGAGTCCATCGCATCACCCGGCGCATTCGGGGGACCATCGAGAGGCAGGAAATCGACCTGCATATGCTCAGTGAGCGCCGCTGCAAAGCGCGGTTCAAACATTGCCCTAACATTCTCAGGCAACCAAGCGACGTCGATATCTCCAATGTTTTCATGCGATGTATCCGCACGAAGAATGTTGGGCTGCGTCTGAGCAGCCGCGCTAACAGTCGTGGGCGTTGGTATCGACCAGCGCCAAAGGGTTTGTCCAGCATCAGCCCAGACGGTCCGATCTAAATTCCGAATTGCATATGACTGAGTCGTTCGGAAGATGAAGTTCCGTCGCGCGGGCGGGAGCTGGCCAGGGGCCGTCGCCTGTTGGGCGAACGTGACTATATCTTCCGGGACACCCGGAGTCCTCTGCAACGCACTAAGCGTTCGGCTGGCGATCCCGTGCATGGCACGGCGGACAAAGTACGGTTCGAGAACCCTGCCGAGCAATCGAGCGTGGGATGCGCAAAACGTTCCTCATCCACCGAGCTACCTCGAGGTGGGTTACTGACGCAACGTCAGGGAAATACGTGTGGCTAACACGGGTCTTGTCGGTCACGACCGTATGGTTGAGTACGTCGGAAAATATGTCCCCCAAAGCGTTGGGGTCGATAAGCGTGACACAGCGCGCATAAGTACCCGGCCGTGATAATATATCGGCTATGACGTGCTCAACTCTCTGAGCCACGGGTGTATACTCGCTCCTACGGGCTGAGGAGGGTCGAATCGCGAGTAGGAAGCGATTTACCGTCATGTCGACGAAGTTGATGGTACCGTGTAAACCGATGCGGACACCCGTTGGGATGTGTTCAGCACCCAGGATTGGGTGGTTATGAGAGCGCTCGAGAGTACCGCCAAGTCGGAGAACCGCCCGATGAGCGGGAACATGGTATTCGCGCGGGATAATCTGTGCATGATGCAGGACCCGACGTTGAGCCTTGAACAAAGCGGGGTCGATCCGCGTTACGTTCACACCGGAGAACAGACCGGTCACATCTTGCGCGTCGCGTGCATTCCAAGCTTCAGCCCCAGCGGGGTCCGTAGTATTAACGGTCCAACGGCCGTCGGTATTCAAGCTCCCATCCTGGCTGGCCTTAGCCGCTTTATGGACGGACTTCGACCGATTATGGCCCCCGCGTCCCCAACTACCCCTGCCTCTAGCACGAGGGGCATCTTGTTCGCCCGAATAGGACGTGTCATCGGTATGTCGCCGCTTAAGAGTATCCGACGCTTGATAATAATCGTCGCTCCATCGCGATGACGACAAGCCCAACGGATTGTTGGGTGGCAGCATTTCAGCCGGAGGGGGAACAGGACCAGTCGCATATCCTCGCTGCGACGAAATTGCACTCCCGCGCGGATTGGCGGGATAATCCCGAGTGACTGTCGAATAAGCCGACGGTCCGGAGGATTGGGCCGGTTGATAATTAGCCGGTTGGGTATCAACCGGTGGTACCGGTTGACCAGTCACGATTCGAGACTGAGGGCGAGATTGAACCGGTGGTACCGGCGTAGGATTTGAGTACCCAGTAACAGGTGGTGGCGATCCTCGAGGCGGTTCTTCGTTGTACATGGAGTAAAACTCCTGGTCCTCCTGGTGCGAGACAGGGTCATAATACGGCTCCAGCAAGGGCGGAGCAGCCGAACTCGGTGTCGAATGGGTATTTCCCGTACTACGGGAGTTAAACGCCTCCTTTCGGAGTTCTTCGATCTGGTCCTGGTAGTCCAGCGAGGCGTGTCGCCATGCTTCTCGTTCTTGATCGAGATAATCCTCGGCCTTTTGCTGAGCCCAATGCGCTTGCGATAAATTGTTACGGAGCTCCGTAGCGTCGTTACGGCTCTCAGTCAGGGACACGCGAGAGTCCCGGTACATCTCCCGGGTAGATTCAGCCTCATCACGGGCCAATTGGGTCGCCTGTTTGGCACGCTCAAGCTCAGCGCGGAGGCGCGCTACTTCGATTTGGAGTTGAGAAAACTCAATTTCATCATTAGCTGATGATTCCGTAGGAGCGGCAGTTGCGCTCACCTCATTGCCCAGTCGGGCAGGATTACTCGTCTCATCGGCGGCCATTGTAACGTTGGTATCGGCGTGATCCTGTATAACCGAGTTGGTCACCGGCGTGTCTGACCCACCACCGTGGGTTCTGGGTACTGTTTCGGCTGGGTTCCCAACCGGGGGAGTCGCTTGGTCTTTCGGCGCAGGAGGGCTCATCATTGGTGATGACGGTTGAAGTCTGGCTGAAAATTGCCAGCGGGTCATTATGTAAAATGGCCATGCGTGCATGCGCACGCCTATCTTACCTCATCGAGGTGATTCCTCGGGGTCTGTGACTCCCTGTAACTCGAGATGACGGTCGAGTGCTTTGAGTTTGCTACACCTTTGTAACGATTCCCACGTATGGTCACCTTTTGACCATTTGACTTGGAACATCAAGTTCCGGCCGTCACGCTTGTGGTTGACAATATCCTCAACCACCGACTCGGTCTCAGGGTCTTCCCCGAAGTCATAGTAATGACCCGCTTCCCTTGCCGGGAACAATTGGTCATTATTAGGGTAATGGGGTCTGAATAGGCTCCCGTGAAATACAGAGTGTAATCTCTGTCGTTAAGCTCCTCTGGTAGTTCCAGAGTGTATGTAGACGTATCTCTGTTCATCGAGATGATATTATATGGTCCGATATATTTGGGGGTTAGCTTTCCAGCTCTACCCTTGGGTAGAGATAGGTTCTTGGTCGATAAATAAGCTTTCAATCCAACTTCTAACGCTGGGTCATCCATGCGTTGTTTCTTGTTTGCTTGGCCGCGCATATACACGGGGCTTGCAATGATCGCATCGAATGCGCAATCAATGTTCTTGGCAGCTTGCTGAGCTAACATTTGAACCCCTTTAAACAAGGTATTCACTTTCGAGTATCCGATAAGTTTCGGCATCCACCCGTAATTAAGCTCGAAAGGAGCAAACCCAGTGCTCAAGCTAACGCTCGAGTTTATAGCTAATTCCGTCGCCGGAATCTTCTCAGCCCAGTTAGATTGGTCACTATCGACCAATGATCGAAGTATCTGAGCCACTGTACGATTGGCTCGCTCGGTAGAACCATCCATTTGTGGATGGTACGTAGTAGACATCAGGAGTTTTACTCCCAATAAGCGATGTAACTCTTGCCACATTGTGGTAACGAACTTTGAGTCGCGATCTGACACGATTGTGTCCGGGAGTCCATGTAATTGTACTACTTCTCGTAGTATCAACACCGCCACTTCATGCGCGGTCACTGTGGTTTGCGTTGGTACTGAATGTACCATTGATGTCAATCGACAGATTACTACTAATATGTAGTCATTATTCCCATTCTTTGGTAATGGGCCTATGAAATCCATGCCAATCGATCCCCAAGGCCTACTGGGAATGGGTAGCGTGTGCAGTAGCCCCTGAGGGAGCTGCGCTGATGATTTCATCATCTGACAATTGCCGCATGATTGGCAATATTCAATAATTTCCTTGGCCATGTTAGGCCACCAATACCATCGTCTTATATACGATATTGTTTTCTTGGATCCCATATGTCCAAGCGCTGTATGGCCGAGGTCTATGATTATCTCGGGCACCCTCCTCCTCTTATAGAGGACGTCTGGGATGCAAATCGCATTCCACGGCCTATATAATAATAGGTCATCCCGCCATTCAAAGTCGGGATGCACAGTAATATCCGCGCATATACGGCCAAAGAACTTATCTTTGGCAACGTTGTTGCGTACGACATTTATAACGTCCTCGGCTCTTACTAATGCCGATAAATCTAATCTCTCGTTTGACGACGAGATATTTTCAACCCTAGGAGGGATTCGTCTATCGAGTTCCTCCTCCTCTGAAGGAGGTTTCAGGTTATCAGGAAGACTTTCCTTTCTTTCTCCCTCCTCCTCTGTCGAAGGCAGAGGGATTGGGGTTCCGACGTTATCTTTCGGAATTTCTCCATTTAATTCGCGCGTTTCCTGTGCGCGAAGCTCGTCTCGCTCCCGCATTTTGCGAGCCTTCCAAGTCGGTTTCCAGATACAACTGGACATTATGAGGACTCCGGGGGAGTCCTCCTCCTCAGGATCGAGCCGTCGGTCAGCCGACATGTACTCATGTTCTTCACGAACATCGTCTTTGCTATCGCTAGCATAGCAACGGGAAAGGGCGTCGGCTACTACGTTTGCCGATCCAGCAATATGTTTGACTTCAAAGTCGAACCGCGATAGGTATTCCAACCATTGCGCCTGCCGTCGTGACAGGTCTGTTTGTGTCTTAAGCCATTTTAGGCTTTCGTGATCGGTCAGTACTTGGAATTTGCGACCAAGTAACTTATCCTCCCATTTGAGGAGTCCTTCGATAATAGCGAGCAGCTCTTGCTCGGTAGTAGTATAGCTCATTCGAGCTGGACTAAACTTCCGTGAATGGAAGCCGGCAGGTCGGAGTGTTTTCCAATCCAAACCCTGCCCGTACATACAACCTACACCTGCCACAGAGGCATCGCAAATGAGCCAAATAGGCTCATCCCGATTCACATTAATCAGTCTTAATATTGGGGCTCGACAAGCGAGCTCCTTTATCCTATCGAAGCATCGTTGGTGGACCGGCGTCCATAAAAAGGCTCGTCCTTTACGAGTGAGATCAGACATTGGCCCAGAATAAGCCGATAAATCGGGCATATATGCCGCTAAATACTGTACCATCCCGAGAAATTGTTGGATGTCGTGAACATTTTGTGGCTCAGGCCACGAGCGGATCAAGGACATTTTGTCCTCATCAGCGTGGATGCCCTCGCTATCCACAATATGCCCTAGGCATTCCATGCAATCGACATACAACTCGACCTTTTTCTCAGAGAGATGAAGCTCAGCTTTAGTGAGCGTATCGACAACAACTTGAAGCAGTCGTTCATGTTCCTCAATTGTGTCACTATACACGAAGATGTCATCTAGGTATACGAAGATACCTCGTCCGATCCACTGGCGGAATAAATGCGTCATTAAACGCTGAAAAGTACTCGGGGCATTACAATCCCC
>JAYRCO010001001.1:0-14341 GCA_037042815.1 Ceratobasidium papillatum | reverse complement strand
GGGCAGAGAGGATAAGTGTTTCCGGATAGCCTTGTCCTTGTTTATTAGAAACACCAGACGAGAGGTTAATTCGCCCTCGTCACCACGAGCAACAGTTTGACTCTGAATCGCAGGCTTGAGGGTTCTTAGAGCTTCAGTGATGATGTCCACGCGCGAGTAGGTTTCAACTATTCCGTCGGGATATAGTAGACGAGCAGCAGCGCAAGATAGCAAAGGCTCAGAAGGATATGCAGTCTCCAACAAGGTTCGATCCTCACTAGCTGAAAGCAATATACGAAGATGACTTGATACGGCCGTCTGAAGAAGCTTCGTGGAGTCGTAGCGCCCTAAACAGATGTCCAAGAGGCATCGTTGGCCAATGACTGCAAGAACCTGGTTGAGATCATTTGGGATGAACGCCGAGCCACCCAGAAGCTTTTGGCCAGCCGCGTCCAAGATTTCATTGGTAGTCATGCCCGCGTCAACCATCGAGTTCCACCTAACCATCCTGCTGGTCAGTAGTATATTCAGAGCTAACGCAATATCTCTTACAATGGTCGACCAAACTTGGGGATATAGATCACTTTAGAAACATCCTTTGGATCCACCTCCTTAAGAGCAGGAGCGTGATGGTCCCATCCGAAGTTAGAATACAGAGGAAACAATGTCTTATTGGATTGGAAAACTCTCGCCGAAGAATCTGTGGAAGGATATTGGTAAGTGGGCTGAAACGAGGTTGAAATAACGTACGAAATTGTGGCGGAGCGGAGAAACCAGCCACTTCGGATGTTGTAGAAGTCGTTATCACCCAGAAGGGAATCGTGGGCTGAGCTCGAGAAACTTCGCTAATGACCCGAGATAAAACATCCGATGGTAGAAAAAACTCTTGTGGTTTACGAAGAGAATGAGCCTCATCGATGGCTATTACCATTTGTGGAGCATGTTGTCCCTTGACAAAGACAGTTGCCGCACTCGCGAGCATTTCTTTGTAGGCGTTCCTTAGGCTCGCCGCGCCAAAAGTTTTCGGCACTAAGGAGGTCGGACGTGACATATATAAACTTGATGTGCAGGGCAGGAAATCAAAATTGCTTCACACTTACCGCGTCCCCTGGGCTTTTTACTGTTTGCTGTTTGTCTACTGGACAAAGGTGTGATCTGATTTGCCGCCTCTTTGTTACCAATGCCCTCGTCTTCCGATCTTGCACTCTTTATGCCAGCCAATATCTATTGTCAATAGGATGTTGAGGTAAACGGATGCACTTGGCTTAATTCAATCACTGACCATATCGTAGTATTTTTCAACCGTTGTAAAGAATCTTGACCGACTGTGCTTGCCCGTCAGATCGCACATATCCCTCGACCAGGCTTTGACTACTTCCTCGGATGGATTGTCTCCCCTTGAAATATCTCCAAGACGATCTCTAAGGGCGAAGAACAGTCCAATGAAAAAGGCCGTACAACGATCGTTGTAGTCTTCTACTGAGCAGTCTAGGTCTTCAGTCAAGATTCTGGCAGGAATTTCGTCCCGAGGTGGGTATGATTTGCCATTCTGGTCTGCTTCTGGACGGCGAATGTTCAAGTATACAACAATAACGCCCTTCTCTTTCAGCTATATAGACAGCTCAGTTGAGGGAAGTCACAGGTAGTATAATTCGTACCTGCAGCATTGTCCGAGACTTGCCAGCCCCCGAGCTTTGGACGATAGAGAGACATTTAGCATAGTAGCGCCCAGTATGCGTGACAAAATCGCGATCGAGATCTTCAAGGGTGCGGTACAGCATATCCACTGCTGAACCAATGTACGGCCGCGTGAAAGGCTCGGCGAAGATATTTTCCTCTGGTGCCAGACTCTATTACAAATTCTGAAAGGATTCAAAGCTGCACCGTACCTGTTTTCGATGCCATTTGAGTTTCCAGAACTGTATCAGGTATTTGAGAGGGATTTAGAACATCTGTTGGTCTGAGCGTGAGTGAATAACAAGGAATGCATAAACTGAGCAGGTAGCACTAACACTCCCCAAAGTCTATGTAATTGTCCTTCACGAAGGCATCCAGAAGTTTCTTGAGGCATCGAGATGATGAGGCTAATGTAGCGCATTTGGAATTGTCGATTCTTGACGGAAGAATTAGTTTCAAAATTTGGAAAGCCACTACACCAGCTGAGAGGGGGTTTCGCATTGAATCGATACAGCCACTAAGTCCTCCTTGTTCGTCAATGAAATCGTTGATTTCCTGGATGTTTATATAAGGAGGAACCACGCGGCTTGCGGACATCCTGCTGGCAAGATGTGAGGCGGATGTGGTCGAGTTTTGGGCCGAGCACCAACCTTGGGCCAATGGCTAATGGACATATAAGCGCTGATGCGTAGGTAAGCTGCGTAGCCAGTAAATCTCTTGCTGCGGAATAATGTAGGGTATTTACACACAACTTTTATACCGTTAGAATTGCGTGCTCAATGCGCACAGGAAAATACAATTACTGAGCGTAGAATTCGAAGTTCCAATTTGACCAAAATGAATACAAACCCCACTGGGCGGACCGAATGAGCCGGAAAAGACCAGGGAGAGAGGAAGAGATAGCACCCCGAATCCTGTATATCTACATAGCGTTCGGAACTACGCGTCACGGGGAATCAGAGATAGCACCGCATATATTGAGCAGCATCGCACAGAAGCAGCCAAAAGACTACATCCGTAAGCTCTACAAACCAACGCATGCATTGTTCATTCTACTTTGTAGGCGCATATATTGTGTTATCTATTCAATCTCTAAGCGCGTAAGGTAGTTCTAACACGACCACGCCGCTCGCCTCTTCGGCATCAGCTACCGACAGAATTTCGATAAGCAAACTGGGCCGGGCACTAACAATTGCATCGGTCACTCACTTCAACATCCGAATGCAGAACCGTCCGGTTCTTGTTCCACTCAAATGACCCTAGTATAGTTTCCTCCTCGGTCGCCATTCGTAACCCGTTTCGTAGCATTCTCGGAGTTCTATCCGAATGAGTAGCCAGTATAACATGATCAAATTCCTCTGCGCCGTTTGGGATTTGGAGCGTAACTTTGGGCGACTCGGGTGAAGTTGGGATAGTACTCGGCTCACATATTGATGCCTGCGTCAAGACCGATTTATTTAACATTGCGGAAACAGAAGGGAGCGAATAAGAACGCACGCTCCACCAGGTATGGTTAGCCACTTTGGTTTGCTGGTAACTTGAAGCAAATGATGGTTGTACATGAATCGAATGAGAATTCGTGCTGGGAAGTCAAGAGCGCATGTATCAGGAGGTGTGGACCAAACAGCTGCGGTCATGGGCTGAAACAGATCAAACAAATATTTGGAAGCAGTGGAACTAGACTCACAATGAGATAGTCATTGACGAACTCGTTCGAATAGCCCTCTCGATCCAAGTAAGCTCCGATGCTTAGCTCTGCCTTGGCTCCTTTTATTGACGGGTCGGTCGGTTCTTCCTCATCTTCAATCAGACTTAATGCCAAGGCGTTAAATCTATGGTCCCTAATCAGATGGCTCTGAGCGTTTCTACTCCAAGGCGGGCGTACCGCAGGATATCCCAGATCACTCTCCACATCCCGGGTCTCATCAAGTTTTGAGCCTGACAAAACAGCGTCGATGCATCCTTTCCAGCCCATTCGAATAGACCACCACCTCTAGACACACTGAATGTCATCTCCGTCAAGACAACGGGTATTCTGATATCGGGAAGTGCGGGGAACTTGAGGAAGTTTGGATACGAAGGCGGATTGCAAACGATCTAGATGTCGAGTGGCTGAGATAAGGGAATTGTAGGGAGAGATACTGGATTGGACTCACAAAGCCACTAGAAGATTATGAACTCAAAACACTCCTACAAGACACGCTGACTTACGTATCGACATACACATCCTTAGCATCTTTGCCCACGTTTGGGCTTTGAGACTTGACCGTGTTCGTATGCCCTCCTGGTCGATCATCCGCCTTAAACGGATGTATTTCCGCATCACTGTGCTCGTTCAGTGCCTGTATACCGACGATTAGCAATTTCTCCGGCACTTGATTCGGGTAGCGATGCTAGTGGTTCAATTGTGCTTGATCGGTTCGGGTTGGAGAGTACGTCCGTTCGGTTCGGGGTGACGGGTAGCGAGTGACGAGGACGGTGTGTACGAGGTGTTCGAGTAGCGGGTGATTTGCCTATGGACGCTGCTGCAAAACGACGTTCGAGAGCGGAGTACGTCCGATACAATTCGGGGATCTATTCATGGACAGTTTTAGTCAGCAAAAATACAGAAAGAAAAAAAATAGGCACGGATGCAACAACAAAATGAAAGTACGATGACGAGCAAAAAGATTGACGGAACAGAACGTGCAGATCAGCTGTGAGTGATGATCACGTCAAACGCACCCAGTGCAAGACCAGGCGCTACTGCAGCCGACGCATCCAGCTCTGCCCTAAGCGTGTCTTTTTCCCGCCTTCGCTCATGGCCCACTTCTCTCTCCCGCTCTCCTCGTTTTCTCCTCGCAGGTCCAAGTGGGCTCGGTACAGCCGGTTGACGTATACTGTGTTGCGCGGATAGGTCTACCGAGTGAGCTCGTCGTGAGCTAGTACGACGAGGAAGGGGTGTGAATAGCGGCGACGACGGAGGCGAGCTCTCTACCGCCTCCCGAGTGTGTCCGTGTCCATTCCCAGATTTACTGTTGGATTCGACGGTACCAAATACGTCGACGGTGTGTGACTGTGTAGACCCAGACGCCTGTTCAGACTCGGCGTCCATGGTGATAGGCTATAGCATATGGCAGTGGTTGTGGTTGTGATCAAGAGCCAGGGACACGTGAAAGCGCCGATCATCGCGATTGGTCATCAAGGCCGAGACCAAATATAAGCTCACAGTGTCCCCGGTCCCGCTGCTCTATTATCACTATATGGCATTCACAAGACTACTATGATTCACCGCCATGTGCAACACTTATGCAACGCACTACCATTTGAAATGAAAGCATTTCGACCGATCAGCCAAAGAAATATGAGCGCCGGTCGGTATGCACAGGATTTATGGGGCACTGGTCTAGCGCGCAGATCAATAGCTGCTCTTATTTCACCACGATAACAGCGCAACACCTAGATTCACCCCAAATTGCCTCTAAACTGTACTGACTGTCATGATTAACAAGATCAAGGAAATACTTAGTGGAAAAAAGGACCGGATTTCACCTACATCAGGCCTCTCTCAGCCCTCAGGAAAACAAAGTAGCATCGGCGGCGCCTCTGCAACTACCCAGCAAGCCGACTCATCAGCTGTTCCGCCTTCCTCTCAGTTACAACTTGAACCCGTCACACCGGCTACGCCAAACATGCAGATAACAGAAACAGCTAACAATCCTCTGCCATCTGCATCTATTGAACCCCCCGTCGAGCGCGAAGGATGGGCGAGGCTGGGTAGGTTGGTCGACATTCTCAAACAGGCCTCTGGCTCGTTTGAACCACTGAGGCAAGTGTCTGAACTTATCGTAACTGGCATCAATACATTCGAGGTGAGTGCGCGACCTCGGAGCGGTGCTTATGTGACTGATATAACTATACGGACAGGGTGTAGCTGCAAACCGTAGGGATTTTGAGGCATTGAGGGAAGAGCTCAATAAACTGTTCGAAGACCTCTGCAAGCATTTGTGTGAACCCACACCTCCCGTAATGACAGCTAGTATTGTCAGTTTGGCACAGTAAGCGCCGGTCGTTGATCTAATTTTGTCATGAAGGGCTAATTCCCTGGCGCAGAGGCATAGAGCAAGAACTTCGTCTGCTCGAAAAGCGGCAGAAGCTGGGCCCCGCTAGTCGATATGCACAAGCCAAGGAAGACGGCGACGAGGTACTGAGGTGCTATCGTCGCGTTAACGGACTTCTCGAAAGGCTGACGGCGAGTACACGCCTTTTCTAGCAACTGAGTTAACTCTAATGTGTCCTTAGATGAACACTAGCTTCAATATGTGGAGTTTACTTGATGAGCAAGCGGCGGTATGTAATGGCGAATAGATCACAACAACCGTGGCGTCTGAGTTTACATAAGGAAAATCGCTTAAAGAGCCTGCCACACTCTCCAGCTGCCACGTATCGCTCAGCCGAGTCATTGAACCTACTTCGAGGTGGATGCACTAATAACACACGTGTTGAAGTGCTCAAGGAACTGCGTGACTGGGCGTACGACAATACAAAGGAGAAGATATACTGGATGAATGGCATGGCTGGTACCGGCAAGACTACGATCGCATATAGCTCGTGCGAGCGACTAGAGGCCGAACGCAGCTTGGCGGCGAGCTTCTTCTGCTCCCGACAAATCCCAGAATGTCGTAACGTGAACAACATCGCGCCTAGTATTGCATATCAGCTCGCACGCTTCTCGCGTCCCTTCTACCAGAAGCTCTCCCATATCACGAGGGCGAATCCAGATGTACACAACCGGCCGCTAGACGATCAGCTCAAGAAGTTAATAGTTGATCCTTTGCTTATAATAGGGCACACACTTCCAACCAACCTTGTGGTGGTGATCGACGCGCTGGACGAATGCAACAACGACCGAGGCGTGGATAGAATTTTGACTTCGTTGCTCTCGTACGCACCTGAACTGCCAGTTAAGTTCTTCGTGACTAGTCGCCCGGATGCGACCATAGTCGATCTTATGCAAGAGCAGCGAGATAGGGGCGTGAAAATCGAGATGCGGCTGCACGAGCTCAAGCATGCGACTGTACAAAGCGACATCAGGACATACTTGGCTGCTGAGCTGCGATCACCACGAATGAAGATCTTGGACGCAGATTTAAATACCCTGGTAGAGCGATCTGGAGCGCTGTTCATCTACGCCGCTACAGTAGTCAGGTACATTGGAAGTGACAACTTTTCGCGAAGTAAAAAAAGACTCAAAGAGGTGCTTGACGTGCAGACGTCGGGCGGTTTGTCAAGAGACAGTGGCAGGGGTATAGATTCATTGTACACCTCGATACTCAATGCGGCGTTCGAGAACGAGGGTTTGACCCAATCAGACAAAGAGGAAATGAAGAAGATTATTCGTACGGTCATATGCGCTCAAGAGCCGCTGTCGTTGGATCTCATGGCTAGACTACTGGGACTTGACAGTTCAGAGACTGTCCAGACCGCACTACGACCACTACTTTCGGTACTGCGCATATCAAAATCAGAATCGGGATCAGAGGATATTATCACAACCTTGCACGAGTCGTTTCCGAATTATTTGCAAGATAAAGATCGTTCCCAAGGGTTTCACTGCGATTCGGAGGTGTTCCATGAGTACCTAGCAGCGCTGTGTTTCAATCACATTAATACGCCGAGCCCGCCATTTAATATCTGTGGCTTAAAATCGTCGTTTGTGCTTGATTCTGGTGTAGAACTTCTTGGCGATAGGATCAAGGAGCGGATCTCAGAGGAGCTGTACTATGCATGTCGTTATTGGGCATCCCATCTGATGTTAGCAAGCTACTCAGAGCAACCCGCCAAGTTATTTTTCAAGTTTCTTTCACAACGATTCCTGCTATGGATGGAGGTGATGAACCTCAAACGGTGTATAGACCGCGGAGTATGGATGCTATATGAACTACAGCTATGGTTAAAGGTACGTACGAAGCTCAGGCCCATGTGCGGAAGCTATGCTCATATTGGCGCAGAAAATCCTTCCTAGAGAGTCTAGAACTTCAAGCCTCTGTCAAGACACCTCGTTGTTCGCTATTTCCTTTTTCAAGAGTCCTGCACGCCATAGTACCCCGCACATATACGTCTCAGGGCTCTCACTTTGGCCGGAAAACTCACCAATAAAGCAGTACTACAAACAGAAACCTCCGTGTTTTATAGCTGAAGGAAGCTCTGCAATAAAATTCCGCCAAGCTATATGTCTGTTTAAATATAGAACTGGAAAAACGCGGAGCCTCAAGTACTCACCTGATGGCGCATACATCATCACTTGTAATGACCACAGCGCACGCATCTTCAACGTCTACACAGGCCAGATGGTAGGACAACCACTGGAGGGCCACGAATCCTGTATTCAGTCTGTTGCCTACTCGCCCAATGGCAACTACGTTGCAGCTAGCTCTTATGACAAGACCATATGTATTTGGGATGTGCCTACTTGCCAGATGGTCGGGCAACTACTGGATGGCCACGCAGACTATATCACGTCTGTTGCGTACTCGCCCAATGGCGCTTACATTGCATCTGGTTCTTTTGATTGCACCATATGCATCTGGGATGCGCATACTGGCCATATGGTAAAGCGGCTGCCAAAAGGTTGCTCTAAGCCTGCTGACGTACCAGGTCACTCTGGATCTGTCCGTTCTGTCGCTTTCTCCCCTAGTGGTACACACATTGCCTCTGGATCTGACGACAAGACCATACACATCTGGAATGTAGAGACTGGCCAGGTGGAGGGCAAGCCATTAACGGGCCATGCCAGTGACGTGTGCACTGTTACATACTCACCTGATGGTGCATTTGTCGCATCTGGCTCTTATGACAACACCATACGCATATGGGATATATCTACTAGGAAGATGAAAGGGCAGCCACTCAGGGGCCATAAAGACACAGTTTTGTGTGTCTCGTACTCACCTAATGGAGCATACATTGCATCCAGCTCTATAGACAAGACCGTGTGCATCTGGGATGTACGCACAGGCCAGGCAGTAGGGAATTCGCTGCGGGGGCATACTCAAGCTGTCTATGCTGTCGCATATTCGCCCGATGGCGCATTCATTGCATCTGGCTCTTGGGACAGCACCATATGTATTTGGGACGTGCACAATAGCCTTGCGGAAGGATACTCATTGGAGGGTCATACCGACTCTGTCAATTGTGTTGCATATTCACCTGACGGCGCGTGTGTTGCATCAAGCTCCGATGACCGCACTGTACGTGTATGGAATGTGAATAATAACCAGATGGTTGGGAAACCACTACAGAACCGTACCAATGTTGTCTCTTCTATTGCGTACTCGCGGAATGGAAAACACGTTGCACTTGGTTCTTCCGATGGAGCCATACGCATCAGTAATGCATATGATTTCGAGATGCTAGAGCGATCGCTAGAGGGGAATAATGCAGCTGTTTGCTCTATTGCATATTCGCATAACGACGCATATATTGTATCTAGCTTTTCTGACAGGACCGTTCGCATTTGGGATACACGCGCTAGGCAGATGACAGGGGAGCCACTAAAGGGTGATAATATGTCGACTATCTGCTCTGTTACCTACTCGCCCGATGGTGCTTCGATTGCAGCTGGCTCTAATGACGGAGGTGTATGTTTGTGGGCTATAGATCCGCGCACTGGACGGTCAACAGACAATTCTTTTCGACTTTTTACTCCCCATAAGAATTGTTTGTCAGTTCCGTTCCGGCGCTATTCGAAGTTTTTAATGCTGTCAGTTTCTTTCTCACCAAGCAGTCTGTACCTTGCAGCCGGCTCTGACGAGGGGGGTATACACATCTGGGATGTGTCCAGCGGTGAATCTGTAAAAGACTGGCGGTCCTACTCTGGAGCTGTCTATGCTATTGCATACTCTCCTAATGGTGCATACATCGCATCTGGCCACTCCAACCACACTATACGTATCTGGAGTGCGCAAGACGGCGAGATATGTGGGATACTGAACGGTCATGTTGCGAGTGTCCGGTCTATCGCATACTCCCTTGATGGCGCCTACATTGTTTCTGGTTCTGACGACCACGCCGTACGTGTCTGGAATGCACATCAAGCCGTTTCTACCAGTTTGCACCCCCAGCAGCTTGGAAAACACATATGTAATTCCCATTGTCAACTTAGCGGACATCATGGCGATTGGACGCTGAGTGCAGACGGGTGGGCATTCACTAATGCCGTTGTGGACAAATCTCACAAAGTCGAGCCAACTCCTGACACAGAATATCTTGTGTTCATTCCCCGCGACTTGCGCGGAAGGGTTCTATGTCCAAATAATGCGGCTGTACTGTATCGATATGGTGTCCTGAAGCTCAAGTTTGACAGTGACCAACTCGGCAATAACTGGTCCAAGAACTTCCAACCCCTAACATCTAATTGAGTACGTCTTTCTGTGCCGTGTATAACACTCTGCTTATGTTGTTTTACCAGAATTTATCCCCTCCTCTGTACCCTACTCATGATGTCATTCATGACT
The DNA here is from genome assembly GCA_037042815.1 of Ceratobasidium papillatum. Taxonomy (NCBI): domain Eukaryota; kingdom Fungi; phylum Basidiomycota; class Agaricomycetes; order Cantharellales; family Ceratobasidiaceae; genus Ceratobasidium; species Ceratobasidium papillatum. The sequence continues at coordinate 4,190 of JAYRCO010001001.1, read as the reverse complement.
TCTTATATTTAGTGTAGGAAATGCAGGCGGAGGATGGTAGAATGGTGATTGATCACAAATATTTAGGATAATTGTATGGTATGACGTATGAAGCCATGGAATGAGAATGGTTGCTCAGTATCTCTGTAACATATGCAAACGAGATGTGATGTTTGAGAGCCCGAAGTTTGAAGCATATATAGCTTTCCTTCGCCATACTGCCATCGGACTGGCAGCGTATTATGTAGAACACAGATACCAACCCGAAGACGCTGTCCCTTCAATCTATCTTCTTTTTCGTCTCACCTATCCCAACCAGTCCGACAGCCCACCAAACCCAACTACTCGCCACCCTACGAGCGCTCTCACCAACTCCAACAGCCTTCTCCATAGTTTTTCTTACGACCACCGACTCGGTCGCGCGGTCAGGAGACGTAATCGAAAAAGGGATCATAACTCGCAAGTTGGGAAGTGTGATCGAGGTCGCTGCTCTGAGACCCGATGTGAATCCGTCTTCGTGGAAGCCTACGATACGAATAAGGATTAAGCAAATGGGAATTGAGGAGGAAATGGTGCTAGTATGGACGTACCGTACTTGGTCCAGGCACCTGCGTACGAGATCCCGCGCGTGTTTTGTATACTCGGTAGCTCAGATTGAGCACGGACGCTCTAAAGAAGTCATGTTTCAGCATGTTTCAGACTTAGGTTATAGCAATAACTCACCTCTGCGCTGACTACTGGATGCTCATACTGTGCATGCGCAACCACCAACTCCGAGCGAGGTTCGAATGGAGGGTTGAGCGTAACTAATACAGGGCCGTGCTTTTTCTCGCTTATATGCTGTAGGTGGTTCATGCAGTCTAGAATTGTCTTAGTGTCAGTTATTTGGATTTTAGATTGTGCTTACATGTTCTATTGATTTGGTTAGCGAAATGAAAACAAAGAGGGATAAGTAAGGGCGTACAGTGCGACCTTGTTGGTGTTTGCTCGTTTCTCTCCTTGTGAATTTGTTTCCGAAAACGTAAGATAGTTCCAGCACGACCACGCTGGTCGCCTCTTCGGCATCAACTGTTGAGGACAACTGATAAATAAGACAGATCAAGTAGTATCAATCGCACAGACTACTCACATCAACATCCGAATGCAGTATCGTCCAATTCTTGTTCCACTCAAACGACCCCAGTATCCTTTCTTCCTCAGCCGTCATTCCCGACCCACTTTGCAACATTCTCAAAGTTGTATCCGAGTGGGTAGCCAGAATGACATGATCGAATTCTTCTGTGCCGTTCGGAAGTTGGAGTGTGACTTTAGACGAGCCGGGTGAGGTCGAGATGGCTTGAACTGGTGTGGAGAGATGAAGATGGTTGGGAGGAAGTTTGGATAGGACTCGGTTCACGTATTGGTGCCTATGTTACGAAAGTTCATTTGACATCTTAGAAATAAAAGGAGATGGTGAAGACTTACGCTCCTCCGGGTATAGTCAACCATTTCGGTTTCCCGGTAACCTGAAGCAGGTGGTGGTTGTACATGAATCGGATCAGAGTTCGCGCTGGAAAGTCGAGAGCGCATGTATCGGGAGGTGAGGACCAAATCGCTGCAGTCATAGGCTGAGGTAGCTTAGATAAAATATAACTAACAAAGGGAAGCTGAACTCACGATGAGATAATCGTCGATAAACTCGTTCGAATAGCCCTCCCGATACAAATAAGCACCAATGCTCAGCTCAGCCTTCGCACCTTTCGTCGACGGGTCAGTTGGTTCCTCTTCTTCAATCAAACTCAACGCAGACGCATTGAATCTAACCCTTCCAGTCAGATAGCCGTACTCGGCATATCAAGTGTAACTCACCGTAGAACATCCCAAATCATTCTCCACATTCCCGGTCTCAGCAAATTCTGAGCTTGACAAAATACCGTCGACAAGTCCTTTCCAGCCCATTCAAACAGACCACCGTCTCGAGACACACTGAACGTCATCTCTGTTGGGATCACCGGTATTCTGATGTCGGGAAGTGCGAGGAACTTGAGAAAGTTGGGATACGACGGAGGGTTGCAAACGATCTAGATAGTAGTCCGCGAAGATCAATTGATTGTAGAGGAGCGTAGGCCGAGGGAGACTCACAAAGCCACTGAAAGAATATTAGCACAAAACAGCCACGTAGGATACGCTGACTTACGTATCGACATAAACCTCTTCAGCATCCTTCCCCACATTTGGACGTTGAAACTTGACAGTGTTTGTATGTCCACCTGGTCGATCATCCGCCTCGAACAAATGCACTTCCGCATCGCTATGCTCATTCAACGCCTATATCTCGTAGTCAGCATTTCTGCATCCTGTTCGTCTAACTTTTATTCACCCAGGTCGCAGCTATTCCCGATACACCAGACCCAACAATCGCAATGCGAGGTTTCTGATACGCGATTCCCATTGGTGTTCAGGTTTTATTCTACGATAGAGGTCCAAGAAGGGTGAGAATGGCCTGAGGAGCGTCGTAGTCGGGCGTAAGGTCTGTTATCATTCTGGCGACAAATGACGCAGCTTACATCAACGATCGCTCGATGGGCGATCATCCACGGGCTCGGCGCTTGTCTTCGAAGATCATGTTCTCGCCAACCACAACCACAAATCAGGCACTTTACGATTGTGCCTATGCTTGATCGTGAACTCTGGAACTTCCTTTAGATTGGAGAAGCCCAGTTCTCTGCTGACTTCTTTCTTATTAACATCGGCTGCGTGGCAACCCAAGATGATCCAACCCTGGGGAGCTCTATGATATTCGACGGCTTCGTTGGCCAATCTCCAGTATTTGCTAAATCATGAGCTGAAGTGTCGTATGCTCAATACTCAGCATATCCTCCTGCATGGGTCGGACAAACACGTACTCAAAATGCCGGCGATTCTCACTCCCGCTTCGGCAAGAACGTCGTGGATCGAAGGCAATGCTACCAGCCTCAGCCTCTGTGTGCGGGCCGATATTGTCCTTCTCATGCTTCCATCACAAAAGCCAAGAGTTTGCGCGCGTGGACCGTAACACTCTATTTCTATAATAACCTGCCTTTGTATAGGTTCGCTCGACAGAACCATGCATCTTTTCACTTTCTCGCGATGCATCCTTGCTCTGACTTTGGTCTCTGCTATCGCCGGCACAAAGCTCGTCCATCGCCAAGATAATTCAAACGAATGCACCAGTCCAGTCGTTCGTACTGAATGGCGGGATCTGGATACGAAAACACAGCAGGTATGTGGTTACAAGGTGACAGAAACTAAGCCTATTTTAAATATCATTTCGCATTCTTAGAGTTACATTTCCGCTGTCAAATGCCTGCGTACCAAGGTCCATCTTTTAGCCCTGTTCGAATTATGACCTATCAACTGACGTGCAGTGTAATTACGATTTTGTAGCCTTCTACCGTCAACCTAAATGAAGGCGCCACCTTATACGACGATTTTACGACAATCCACCTTCGACTTGCCCCGGAAATCCATTTCGTCGCACAGTTTCTTCCCTGGCACCGCTGTAAGTGTCTAGTCACGACCCCTCTTGGAATTTGTCTCATGGAACACATGTCATTAGGGTTCGTGCATCTCTATGAGACTGCTCTGAAAGACTGTGGATATACCGGAAATGCTGTGTACTGGGACTGGACCAGAGTAAGCGGTGTTCAAGTTCAAGATATCGGAAATATTCTTTGACTAATTATATCGGTTGTCAGGATGCTGGTCCAAACGTCGTGAACTCCCCAATCTTCGACCCCGTGACCGGGTTCGGTGGTACTGGCAAAAACATCTCCGAACGATCACCCATTGCAACCGGCCCATTCGTGAACTTTGTAAGCTAGTCTAAACTTGAATGATTTGGGGTAGAGTCTAATTATGCTCCGAGTAGACTGTTATGGTATACGCTGGATATTGGGAAGGAAAGTTTTACGACCAGCCTCACTACTTGGAACGCAAGTACGTGCTCGTTTCGTTATCTAGTCTAGCTCCCTGTCTTGACCACATATTATCTAGCTTAATCTCGATGCTCAGCCGAAATGGCACTATCGTTGTGGTACCTGCAAGCGAAGATGGGAGTATGCTGTCGGAGCGATATACGGAGACAATGATGAGCAACATACTCAACAACGGGAACGATTTTGAGAGTTTCCGAGGACCGTTCGAGGGGATCCCACATGCGGCGATCCACGATGCTATTGGTGGTGATATGT
>JAYRCO010001000.1:0-14342 GCA_037042815.1 Ceratobasidium papillatum | reverse complement strand
CTGCCCTAGCTCGGCTGATAGAATCAGGGGTAGTGGTGGATAACGCCAGTGAAGCAACGTTGGCCTCAGTGGGAAACAGATCCTTGAGCTCGAAAGCAAACCGAGGGGTCAACGAGTAGCTGGGAGGTGCCACAGAGGTAGCCTTAAGCTCTTCGAAACTTTTATGGCAAAGATACTCGGAGAACGGAAGTAGTTCTGGGTTCATCTTGAGAGCTCCAAGAAACGGACGGATTCCTTCAAAAAACACCGGCGCTTCAATAAGCACTTGAATACCGGCCGTTCCGTTGCGATTTTGAAGAGCTCGGACAATCCGAATCTCTGCAGCTGTATCAAAGAATGAAACGCGAAATGAAACTCTATCCTCGCTCTTCCGGCTTGATTCCGTGAGATCCCGGGGTGAGCTTGCGATGATGCCAACGTAGATATCCAAACGGTCCGACACGTCCTTCCATATCAGTGCAACTAGGCCACCTTGCATAAGACGTTTTTTCGTAACTTGTTCCCAGTATCCGACTCGGGCGGCAACTTGTTTGCTCCGGGCCTTCCCAGGAGGTGCATCGATGACAACCCCGACAGACGTTCCACGATTATTTAAAGCCAAAGGCTCGAAGGTAACGTTGGTGAATACGCTGAAAATCACCGATTCTTGGACGTTGGCAGGCGCTGCGTAGCGTCCGCCTTTGGCCTTTATTATCTTTGAAAGGAGAGTGTCGGATAAAGGGGGTTTTCGAAGGTCAGAAACCACGAGCTGGATAGCCATTCGGATTGGCGCTCTGGGAGTATTATATACTCAGCATTCGGCAGTTCTATATGTATGAAGAACTCACAGTAGCTCCTCGCGAAGTAGTCGGAATTGTATGTCTAATAAACGTTCAACGCTCCGCTCAGGATGAAAATGAGGAGCCCCCGGAAAGTTTGCAGGAAGATATGGGTCATCCTCGCACATCAGTTCTTGATGTGTGGGCGCAATGCGAATTTCTTCAATAGAAACGTGGTCGTTGTCGTGGCGAGGGCCCTTTTCCCGAAGTTCTCCAGGTCCATCGTGCTCAGAGATGCGCTGGAGATTTGCTATAAGGGCCTCCGAGCTGATTGAGCCAACCTGAATCACTTGTCTTGACGGCTTAGAGAGTTTCGTCAACCCTCGTTCAATAATGCTGATAACTTGGGATTTGTTTCGATCGAGGTGTTTGATTATAAACGCTTTCAGTTCCTCATCATACGACGCGCACTCATCGTCGAAGCTTGTCGGCCCAATCATGGCACGTGACCAGTCGCCAAACCAATCTGCCGTTTGCCGAGCCAGTTGACAGACATTTGGATTTGCCACAGTTGCATTTTTGAAACGAGTTAAGTATCTAAATTAAGATATTCTTAATGCTGGGGTATACTAATAACAATAAAATCAAAACACTTACTCAAAAAGGACAGTGAATAACGTCTTAAAAACATGCATGCCGCTCAGTGGTTTTCTTCCACGCTCCTTGAAGGAGCGGCCTTGCATCAATCTCTCCATATGAGTTTGTATCGTACTATTGAACGTGTCGAAATTCGTATGCACCAGTCCGTACAACATGCTAACGCGAACAGAAGTGGTATAAGTAAAATACTGAGGGATAGTAAAGAGACATACTTGACGTCGTTATGCATAGTACTCTTGATAACCCACTCCGAAGACAAGTACTAATATGCATCAATGTTGTGAGAAAGTGTCATGGAACGCTGCTGAACCAATCACATACTGTCAATAATGGAACGTAGCCACGTTGGAACGACCAATCTCCGCTGCAGCCATCAGGGAATCTAATCACATCTCCTAGCCGCAGGATTCCATTTCCCTAATAGTTTCCAGAAAGTTAAGAAGTGTGGAGCATGCGCAGGGTTTGTATACCTTAGTAATCTTGTGCATATGTTCCTGCAGACCCATCAGTACTGGATATCGTTTAAAATAATTCAAGACATACATATCCATCTTCTTCGACCTGGAAACCTCCCACATCAATATTGAAAATAATTAGTCCTCTATGAACAGAGCTTACCCAGCTTGGATTTTCTGAACTTGCATTACAAACCAACTCCAAAAACGAGTAAACTTGACTGGCAGTCTGGAACCGAAAGCTGTCTTCTAGGAATCTCTTGAGGAAGTGATGTGTTTGTCCTGGAGTCCCATTCGCTCCAACGCCGGCTGAGAATTTATCATTTTGAAGAGAGGGAAAACTACCGAGTCCTGCAGCTTCAAAATAAGACTTGAGGGTCGCAGATGCTCCTGAAACCGCTTGGGCTTCAGGACTCATGGTATGGTTGAACCTGCAATCCTCGGCGCGAGAGCAATTTCCTGTGGTCCAAAAGTTTCGACACATTCCTCGAGGAACATTTGCTGTTAAGAGTATTAAAAGCGCTGGGTTCAAATGAAAGTATATAGTCCGTACCTTGAATGTTAGAGGGAGCACTCGGATAATTGCCGCGCTAATGTGAAAGATGTGGATAAAACTTAGCTTCATCAAACCGAGCCAAAGAACAGAAACGCACGTTACTAGACGAAGCTAATTGGCTGGTGGGTAGTGCTATGGTTGAGTGAGGTCTTGGTGTTATCACTAGTTGCACCGCCAGAAACGTAGCTTGTACTTGCCAGTTGTTGATGCGGAGCTCGTTGCGGGAGCGTCGGTGTGAGCAAATTTACATTTATCTCCCCAACGACATCCACCAGGAGATTTATAGAGTCGACAAGGAGGTTTAGAAACCATCACGCTTCAAGGGATGAGATGGTCAATGAGAACAAGTGGCTCCAGGGCGTTAGCCACCATGTTGTATACATCCGCGGATTGGTTCCGGGACGTCAACACGAGGTTTAGCCACCCCGGTTTTCCATGGGGTTCGAAGCTGCCAGAATCTTTTGCCACTCAGACAAACGAGGTACAGTATTTCGTCTGTAGACTTGATCACGTTTAGATGAAAAGCAACGGGCAAGCGTGGCAGGTCTACTCTGATATCCCCAGAGCCCCCAAACTAGCACTATCGCCGGGGTAAGCCCAATGTTAAACCGATTCAGATACATATATCTTCAAGTGACGGAGCCCAATTTGACGCATCCAGTAACTACTATGTAAGGAATTCAGAAAAAATATCACACCCTTCGTCTCCGCTCTAAGTATTCACGAGCAATCTTAGTCTTGGTGGTCACGAAATCTCTAAATTGATCCTGCCAGTCAGACTGAGAAGGTGTCATCGGAATAGAGAGGTTGTAGCGCATTCGTTGGATGGCAACCTCGACGTCTTTAATGGGTGAAATTGGTGATCTAGGTGCCGCACCGACGTACATTCCAAGAGCTCTCGAGTACGTTTCTAAAGCTATGACAAAATCCTGGCCTGCCTCATTGATCATTCCGAGGGCTCGTGATTCGGTTGCTTTGCACCATAGGTCTCCCGTCTCTTGCGCAACTACTTTGATGTGTTCCGCTCGAGATGCAGCATCGGTAAGGTTACTGGCGCCACACGCAATTTCACAAAGATCGTAGAGTATATGCACCTCTGCAATTCTAGCATCATTTGTCTGTGCATCTTGAAGTAGTCCCGATAGCAGTGGGGTAACATCGCTACCACTGTTCCTAGCTCGTAGTATCCTGGCATGCATGAGCTCGCACTCAAGACGATTATCGTGGTCACCGCTCCCCTTGAAAATATCGCAGGAAATGGTGAGATCTGATGCGGCATTGTGATACTCTTTGAGTTCGTAGCTTATTTGGCCAATCCATAGCAAAATTTTTGCTCGCTGAGCGACATCTTGAGCGTTGTCACAGGCAGTACGTAGAGATTTGATAGTATTCTTGTAATCCTTAGCCAAGTAAGAAGCTGAACTCGTTCGAAGAATGCCCGCCAGACCATATTGCCCTGGAGCATTATCTCTTGCCGAGTATGAGACCGGTGTAGGATAATCAATTCTATCTTCAAAGGAGAATAAAAATCAGGTTAAATATATTCTTAGGGCGCCTGAGGTAGTTTATCTCACCGTTCAGAGCCCCGTCGCCTTGAATCGCTTCGTAAGCCGGAATCCGAGTATCAATGCTTCGCCGATCACTCGGTGAGGCGTCCGCATCGTCTTCTGATAAGTGCATCCTGAGTCGAAGCTCTGGAGGAAGCTGGTTTAGCTGCCCTAGCTCAAGTAGTATATCAGGTTCAATAGGGGCCCAAACTATCCTGCCTTGGCGATCGCGAACTTGGCGCGCAAAATCTTTGCGAATGTTTCTCCAGTTAGATGGGATATGTCTATCAAGACTGGTACATGCGTCTTGAAGAAAGCTCTATTTAGAACACGGTTATTTAGCATCCCGGACGATTTATGACATGCCTCTTAACGCACCTCATAAGAACTAGTTAGACCAACTAGTACAGATTCTTTCCCCCCATTCGCCCTAAAATACGTAACTAGAACCCGCTGGCTAATCTCTGTCTACAATTCTAGATGAGGATTTGCTAAGTGCATGCTCGAAAATGAGGTACTTACAGGTGATCGTTGACCGTCATGGCTAGGTGAAAACATGGGCCAGTGGATTCACAATTGTATATTGGACAGATATGAGACTACTTGGAAGGAGATAGAAAAGATGGTTAGGCTTTGAGTAAACCAAGACTTTGTGGATATACCAAAATGATTTCTGGAGATGAGTAACGGGGGTGGTGGAAAGATGCAGACAGTACAGCGAAGCACGCAGATATAAGGCTGGAAGCACACCCCCAATCACCCCGTACTGTGATGTGGCAATCCTTGACATGTGCATCACCACGCTGGGCGCTCTTTACAATCGATATTCCTCTCAGTCATAGTTTACGTCCTGTTCGCGATTGGTAGATTACACAGTCCATTCCATGCTACCTAGTCGCGCCATCGATTAAAAGCCTTTGCCACATTCGAGGTAGTTATTCGATGTCGCTCAGCGCATTGCATCACAATATTTTCTTCGCTTAACTTGAAATGCGTGCCGTTGGATTCATGTCACTAAACTAGCAATCACGTACCGCTAATAGAGTGTCGTAGTGGAAGAAACCATGCGAGTTTAGACGGCGAGGTTACTTCAATTCTAAATATACTAAAAATATACATAAATACAGGTTAGCCACCCGGGATGGTGCATGAATATTGGAACAATCCAAGCCATCAAATTGCCCGACCGGTCGCGTCTTCTTCGCCCATCTGGATATTACCCTTTTCGTTCTCATGGTCCGAAGCCAACTGTGGTAAACGTTTCTCCTTGAGTGTACGCAATTGAGAAAACAAATATTCGGTAGTTGGTGCACTATTTCGGCCAGTTCCAGAACCAGAACCAGATCCAGACATATTTGAATTGGATCGGGTTTGTTGAGCTTGTAGTCCCGCGACAACTTCGTCCAGAGCGCCGTGCTCCAACACCATTTGTGCGGCGCTAGGTTCAATTCGATGCAGGACTGTCATCATGTTCCGACCAAATGTATGTAAATGTCGATGATTTTGTCGGCCAATTATCGTAACTGTGTGTCGTGTGACAAGTGAGATGGCATCCAAAAACCCGGGAGCCGCCATGCCGCCGAGAATAACTGGATCATTGCGCGTATTCTGTCCACCAGCGACTGCAACATGTGTAATCTGCAATATCGAATTAACCACAACCTCGATGTACTCCTCGTGAATAAGGCCGATGGCGACAAGCGATGAATAGCCCTGATCCGAGTGAGTAAAGATTCGCAAGTAATCGGCGCTGTTGTGTGCGTCTCGCACTCGGTCGGTTACGTATTTGAGAGCAGCCTTTGTAATAGGCTCGTTGCCGGAAACTTCGCGGAGCACCCGAAGCAGGTGAGAAATATTGTATGGCGTGAGGTACGTTCGCCGAGGATGTTGTTTTCCGCCAATCTCAAAAGTGAGGATATTGACTATATGCGCTTTGGCTGTCGAGCTCAGGATGGCATGTCCCTCACTCGGACCATTACTAGCAAACTCTAGCAGTGGGGACAGATCCCGCGCCGCATTACTCCGAAGTGCTAGGTAAGCACTGTATGGAGTCGTGATGACAATCCGATTTAACTCTGCAAGCACAGCCTCGACAAGACTGATAGCGCCCGCTCGTAAAAGGTGTGGCCCGAGCGTCCGAATTATCAGCAGGAGCTGCGTTGTGATTGCGCCTTCTAGTCGAACGGCGTCCTGGTTGAGATCAATATCAGGCCAGTTTTCCAGATATTGCATCGAAATGCCAGTTTGCGAGGCGTTACGATCAGGCCCAGACTTCGGTATCTTGACTGCCATCCAGCGCTTGAGGATAGTTGGAGCTAAGGCAGCCAGTGCTCGTGCACCGGCCATCCTCACTCGCCACCCTGAATATTTTTGGGTATCCGATGTGGCTCGGCTTCCCTTCGAATCGGTCGTCCCAAGAACGCGGACTACGCTTCCGAGTGGACCCCGCGCCAAGTCTGTTGGGCGGAGATAATGTTCGAAGCTGTACACCGGAATGATAAAATTAGGTTGCACATCGTTTTTGTTGGATTCTGCAGGAGGTGAGGGGCGATATGAGGGGCTGAGAAGACCGTTATCAGAATTCTGCGCCACATTTTCGAGCGTTGCGCCGTACGAAGATTGGACCTCGGGGTTGAGCCCGAGGCACTTTGCACTGATGCGCATTGCATCAAGCAGATACGCCAGCGCAAACGGACCTATCGGAGTACGACCGTCCCAGTGGTAGCGCAATTGAATAGAAGCGCGAACAAGAGAGCGAGTGTAGGTCATTCGAAGTGACGTTAAGGACGTTTTGCCTGGATAAGATTGAGCGCCGGCCGCATTTGATTCCATGGCAGCAGCATCTTCCAAAAGCCCCGTTCTTGGGGTTCCTGGGGGACTCGGAATTGGGCTTGGAGCAGGTTTGTGCCCGTCAGCTACAAGAGTAGTAAGCCGCAACTCGGTGCCCGTCAGGCAGGCAAATGCATCGGCGCTAAACGGGGGATGTTCGTCGCGCCATACACCATCTAAGACCTCGAGAGCTAATTCGGCGCGTTGACGAGTTGGAGAGAGTGGCGCAGAGTCGGAAAAAGATGGAAACGTGAATGAATCAAGTCGTGGTCTAGTGTGTTTTTCGAACCAGGAGGGTTCATTATTGTTTGTAGCCCCGCTTGGGTCTCCCGAACCCAGATATGTCACAAATTCGGTCAGGGCTCTCGAATAACGAGCTGCATTGGCACCACGCGATGAAGCAAGTTCGCGTCCTTCGCGCAGAAGAGATTCCATACGTGTCAAAAGTGTTGGGAAAATATGTTCCAAAGCTCGGTACCAGCGCTTAGTATACTCGCTCGAGTCTAGTTGTGATGCCTGAATATTTTCAGGAATGTGAATCCCTGCAAGTGCTTGATAAGCACAGTCAATCGCTACGGGATCCCGTGCGTTCTCGGCCAACCAGGAAACTGCCCGCATATCCTCCAAAGAGGTTGAGTTGTGGTGACTGTGAGAGGGGTGGGAATAAGTGGGGTGGCCGGATTGATTGATTTGTAGCCATGATCCTAAACGAGCTCCGCCCATTCGTCGAGCATATCCTGAAATCTCGGTGACGAAGGGACAGTACGGGAAAACGGCTCCCAGTATTGTTGTGCTAAAATAGAAAAGCAAAGTCATTGCTACAATGGCTCCAGTCACCGCAGCCACCACGATTTCCAGAGTCCAGAGGTAGACTACCAGGCCTAGGGCAAAGAGAAGGAGTGCAAGGTGCAATAGCGTTGGCAAAAGAGCAATAATGTGTAATGCCCACCAGCTTTCGAGACCGTCTAGTCGTGCCTGTCGGATAAGCGCATGAGAATGGGCAGGTCGAGGACGTGAGGCAGTATACGCTGTGAGCCATTCTTTTGATAGCATGGCAATGAGGGCGGCGGCAAGAGATAATGCAAGAGCAGCAAACCAAAGCCCGTTGATCCAGAGTGCAGATGTAGGCGGGGTAAATGAAGGAATTTCAATTGGGGATAGGGTGTTTGTGTTGGTGCCGGCTTGGTTTTGGGCGATCATGAGTAGAAGAGTGACTGAAGTGTCCGCAGAGTCTGGTTGTAACAAGCCCTTGGATTCGACAAGGAATGTGGTCAAGATAGCTGAAAACAGGGCGGCCTACGTTTACACAGAAACTGAGTTAGAAGAAATTTTATGACAATTTAGACTCACGAAAAGTAGCAGAACATCCAGACTGGCATGTCTACCCTTGACCAATTCTTGATCATACTCCTCGGCCTCGTCCAGATAAATCCTCCAAACCGTAGCATCATGAGCGAGTTCCGATCCAGGGTTATCTTTGGAGAGCTTGTCTTTAAAATCGTCTCCAGGTTTGAATCTTTGGGGGGTAGATGGCACAGTGCCTTCTTGGGTCGGGATTTCGGCAGTCCGAGGAAGAGGAGCGAATATATCTATTCGCCTTGGTTCTGCAGACTTGTATTCGGAGTGAGAAAATATCAGAAAGCCTGCAGTAAAGTCATACCTCTTGCACTGCGAAGCGGAGGTCTCCCCCCGACCGTGTTGTGGGGTCATTTGTCCAGCGTTCGGCAAATTTGAGGTTGCTCAGCCTCACAACTTTCGCCTTTTAATCAGGGGTTCATACAAGTTCATAACATCATTTAAATTGAAATAACTCACCATATTTGCATGCTTGATATTTGGCGGTGGTCGTTGAAAGCGTAAGCCGATCGCGCTACTGACTCAGCGAAATTGCCAATCAAAATCGCTCATTTCAAACCTCTCCAGATACACGAGGGCCTTGAGGTCTGACTACCGTAGCTCAGTATAAGTTGTCTTCACATAACCGAACTTCCTTTCTGTCCCTGACATTGTTATTGGTGAAGCACTACACCCATTCGCCTGTTCAGTAAGAATAGCGTCGTCTAGTTCGACTACATAAGCCATGCTCCCTCGTAGTTCAATTCATGAAAGGTTTTTGGTTATTTTAAAGATTTAAAATACAGCTCGTCTCTGCGTCGAATTTCGAAGAAATAACTATTTAGAGCCCATATCCAACCAGTTGCAGAGTCCCAGAGACTGTGGCTACCAAGCCGAGTACAGCAACCACCTGCATAAAGCGCATAGTCAGCAAGGTGGGCGGATCGAAAGTAGGGTTGGGAGCATAGGAGGAGCTATGGGATTCATCAACTGGCCAAAACCTACCTCGGTTGCTACTCCCCACTTCTTGAGTTGCTTGTTAAACTCGTCATGACCACGGTTCGGCACGCCCGCACCGGTGCCAGCTACAGAGTCATGTTAACATCAGTCCATGGTACACTGTCAGTTCAAATATCATACATACCAAATTGCTCTGCTTGAAGTTTTGTCCTCATCTTCAGAGTGGAGTTTGCAATCGGCCCAACGACCAAACTCGAGAAAGGCATAAGAATAAGAAGGCCAACTCCAGCACTGATCAAAAGTCCACGCGAGGTAGTAATTCTCGATAAAAGCTAGATCATCAATGTATCAGATCGGTGAACGATGATAATATGAGATCTGACAAACACGTACACGATCGCTGGGAAGCCTAGTTCCGATCTCACTGGCTCCTCGTCCAATATAGTTACGGTTGTATGCGACGTTAGCTGGTGCGTTGTATGCTGCGACGAGGAACGAGACTCCAGAGACCGCAGCAAGCGTCAGACTTGAAGCAGCCGCCTTGTTCACATCCTCGAACTTTTCGAGGTTCGTAGCAGGTTGAGCTTTATCATACGTAGTACGGTTCAGGAGGGAGGGGAGCGTATACAGTGGCGCAGATGCAGCTAAGCCTAATTTCGCCAAAATCGCGCCTCGTTAGCAAGTCGGATACAGTGCGGCGACAGACTTGCCTGTGAAGATACCCGCAGTTATGGTCCCAATAACGCGACCGGAATCGTATAAAGTTTCTGACATTATGAGTTGAGTGGAAGAGAGTTGGTGCGAACATTCGACGATCGCTGTTCATTTTATAAGGCAAATCGGCTAGTGACGTCGAGCGACAATCCTGACGCGTGCGGCGTCATGGAGTCACCAGTGGCGTCACGTGGGCGTATTTCAGGGTCCGCGCTGGGGATACGTTTCTCGGCTGACTGTTTAGAGCTAAGCTCCGCGCAAGGAACCACCGCAACCAGAAATACGTATGACACCTAGAAGCTACAACTCTCTTTATTTATCTTCCATTGTTTATAGACTTGTGTCAAATACTTGTGATGATTGTGTGTTCCAGCTGTCCTGACGTTGCAGCATTACAATATTGTGCATTTGTAACTACCCTCCTCGGCGCATAGAAAGATTATAGCCAATAGATCAATCAGCCCCTTGGATTGGATGGCTTCCCGTAAGCATATCCGGGCCATCTAGGTTATGATAAATATGTTTGAGTGCGCATATCCTAGACGGAAACAGAACGCACCTCGGAATCGCTGAGTCACCCTTCGGATGCAGACCTAGATCGCCTGCGCAACCTAGAGTAGCCTCTCCCAGATTGAAATATTACAGGATCTGGGATATGTGCTGGACCCCCATCCTCAGATTTCCCCAGATACCTAAACGTCGAAATGTCGTACACAGAGCTCACAAGACAAGAGATACAACAAGATTGATGCCAGGCAAGCATGATTGGGCGTCATAGCAAGGTCAGGGGTTGCTCGGGCTCACTAGCAAATCGAGGCTCGGAGGGTTACGAAACGTATGAACCCCTATACTAAGCTTTTCCTGCGCACAACCACATCACCCTCCATCACTTAGTCACCTGGACTTATCTTATTAAGCTCATGGATACCGTGGGTGGCGTAGCGTTGTCAGATGCGCATATAGCCGGACTGGGGGGAGGTCTTCATATCGGTACACACTGGCTATGCGGTACCCTTTCGCTTAAGTACACAAATTCAATTGCATTAGAATCCTCTTTGGGCGTGTTAAATATATTATATGCTATCTAGGCGAGTGTCCTTACGGAAAGGCCATTCTATGAATGGCCATCTATGTTCTAGGTTTTGGCGCTTATCGAACTCGGACCGAATCCACCCGTTCCGATCGGTCCGTTTAGGTTGACCTAAACTTCCTCACGTTTCGCATATCCCTTACGGGAAGTCATCCATTAAGTCTCGTAAATTTGTAGGTCTCGTCAAAATGCATATAATCCGCAATTTCGCCGAGTTAGTAACATCCGAACGGTCGATTCATTTCTCAAAACCCAAAGACTACAGCTGCGAAGCGATGTAATGTGGCGCTGCTAATTTTCTCATCTTGATTCATTCCGATTCCATGCAATCCTCTTGGCCCTGATATTTAGATGTCGTATTCATTGCACGAGCTTTCCTGAATAGTACGACTCCAACTCCGTGTATGCAACACTCTGTCGTGTATAGCTGATGAGGAAGTAGAGGGTTAGCTGCGTGGCAAGGGCTTGTTTATCATGAATGTATGCGCTCATATTACTAGTCAGATACTCCAGGCAATTACTCCACATGGTGGGCTCAGCCGGTGATTAGGGGTCAATTTCAGATTGCGCATTGAACCATACGTCTAAAACATCCTGAATTCTGGCCACGCAATACAGCCTGAACCAGATAAAGGTGTATTCTAGTACGAGGCTACTAATGAGCGGCCCCTCCACTAAGAATGTTTTGCATCTTCAAAGCCGAGTCGTCGACCGAGCTGTCGCTCTTGTCTACTTGCTCCACCTTTTTCATCTGTAAGTACATAATAACGCAGCTTTAACCAATGACTCACGAGATCTTTGAGGTGACTGTGTTGGTTTCGCGCAATAACTTTGGCCTTGATAGCCAAATGGTCGGCATTAGGACCCTCGAGGGAAGGTGGCGCCGATTTTTCAACTGCTGTGGCCAACACAGCTCCTTGGTCGGGGGTTGACAAAGTGTCATGTTCGTGAGGAGGACCAGCGATATCCCCTGAGGGAAGCGTTTCGTCCTGCAATTGTGTCAAACTCCAGACTTTTGCGTTGAAATGCCACATACCTCAAGCCCAACAACGACTCTTGTCCAGGCCGTATTGAGTAACCCCGTGAAGTTACTTCCCGAATTCTCATCGTCCGTATACACAGACCGTTTAAGAAGAGCACCAATATTTTCTGAAATTGCAACGCCGTGGCTGGCGACAACCACGTTGATTTCTCCAAACGGTTTGCCCTTCGCTTCTTTGATAATCGACGCCAAGTACTCGTTGAAAAAAAGGTCTCCGCGCCGGGCTACATCGTCCAACGACTCTCCGTTTTTGAATTTGCCCTCTCTGCCTTTTGTTGGCTCCCAAGGAGGGTTGGCCAGGTTGCCTTCTGCGTCTCCCCAGTGTCGCTCTCGAAGTATTTGTGTGACGGTTAAGGGTGGTTTAGGGTTTGGCTGAGCTTCGTAGATGGCTTGGGCGGTAGAATGTGCGCGCTTGAGGTCCGAACTGAAGATATGTGTAATATGATAGGATGCAAAATAACTCCCAACAGCTGCCGCTTGCTGTAGATGATTATGTCAGCTATGTATCCGACAAGCTATTGATAATACGCTTACCTTCATACCTGAAACATTATAACGATTTGAACGAGCTTTGAAAAAGATACGATATACAAACATACGTACCGTGATCGGATAATGGCGCGTCCTTCCAACCTGCCCACAAGAGTGGTACCTGCCCGCGAGGTGACGTAAATGCGAGTAACGCTCTTTATCAAGATAACTCACAATGTTGTCGGTACTATACTAGTTGAGTGAGATTGAAACAAGACATTGTAAGACTAATATAAACGCTCTCGCACCTCTGTCCATGTCTCACAAATGTAATAGTTATCATGGTCGTGGTTGGCAACTGGGGGCAATACGGACTGGGTTCAGCGCGCACGTGGGACCCAGGGTATGACTCATACAAGCTGGGCCGAGTCATACCGGATAATATTGAACTCTCTGATTGCTTCAACTGCTGTCGCATCGAAAGCCATTTTGAAATACTTTCTGAAAGTGGCCAGGTTCTTCTGAGACCAGTTGGTTAGGGAACAATGATGTTATTGATGGGGGAGGGGGGTCGACGCATTGCTCAGGTTCACTCAACTTATGACTTAGTGATGTATTTAACAAATCTCAAGCCGGTATTGACAAAAAACCTCACACAGATACTCTTGGTATATTTAACTTTGTGAACCGCAACGTCGGTATGCTGCGATCCAGCCTTTCATTCGCAAATTCCATAAGGTTATTTGGAGCTACAGGCTCTGTGTTACGACGTTCTAGGCATTGCACAGCGACTTTTTCCACTATTCTCCGGCCATTCATCTTTCGGTATATATTCTTAAGGCTGATGCAATTGTTCTATCGGTACTTATAGGCGCATATAGGCACACGCTTTACTCCCGTTCTCATGACAAGCCATCCTATTACATTGACTATGTTATCAACCAAGCTTTATGAGATAGCTGTGAGTGTCTTTTCGCTTCCTGGCAATATTTGACAGTTTTCAGCAGATGAATGTCCCAAAGCGAGTAGAACAACAGAAGGGGAATTTTGAAGGCGTACCATCCACTTTTTCGATAGTTTGGGTTTTATAACTCTCTTCCAAATGTTCTCCTGCTTGTAACGAGTGCAATGAGTGTGGGATCCATGTGGAGCATGGTTGTTTTCCTGACAGGTACAGAAGGTTGGGCGATGTTATAGATAAGCCTTATGTTAGGAGACCAAACTTTGACCCGGTAAAATATTCACCACTGTTGCCTACGAATATTGATACCCAGTAAGAGCATCGTAGATACTATACCCAGACAAGATACAGCCTATCTTTCTACCACTAGGAGCTCCCGGTGTCCTGGGTTTCGCAATGGGTTACTTATGAAGCTCCATATTACACAGCACGGGGAATGTTCTGTTTTATGGCATGACGCGGGCTGCCCTGTCCATTTTAGTAAAGTAGATTGGCCCATATCGACCTAAAGAGAAATGCCGCGGCGCGAGGCTGTATTGGAAGAACGTTTAAGAACGCCCAATAGTTGCATATCGCTTAGCTCAGACTCGAGCTCCTCCTAGAATTTCAAATTATACCAACATAGCCAAGCAAACACGTGGAGTGAAGGCTTGTTTTCTGCGTTCCACTCGACACGCTTATCTTATAGTGGCTTCTTAATCTTGCAATATGGGTTCTAGAACGCTGGTGTTATGGTTTAGATCCCATTGCGAGGGGTGGTCACAAGTTGCTACGGTGGGCGCTTATCACATAGGGGAAGCGGATCAATCGTATTAGGCTACGCCCAGCCATTCTGACGTACCCACATGGCCCACCTTTCAATTGATTAGCCCTGTAGCTCCATAGCCCGATCGTTTTTCGTGGGAGATGTGATGCAATCCTGATATATCTCGCTAACTCCGTTTCTATCGTGCGCCTGGAGTCG
>JAYRCO010000100.1:0-50094 GCA_037042815.1 Ceratobasidium papillatum | reverse complement strand
GCAATCGGCTGCAACATGGCTGTATACACAGACTATGAAATAGAGCTCGTCAACAGCGCGATCAGTGTGCTCGGCGCAGGGACGCGGCTGCGGGGCGTCTGTGTGAAAAAGTCGGATTCGGGGCGCCGGATATGTGCTCAGGCCCGCCTTCTGGCTTGCAAATCCGAGTGGTCTTGGCTAGAGTATATCGCTCGAGTATATGCAGAATGTGCTCGCTCAAGCAAAACCGAAAGATCCGTTTGAATGCTGGACCCAAACTCTGAGGGGGGTAACGGAGAACGATGATGTTCCTCCCCTGTGCCACGAGGCACGGCAACGCATGCCCTCCGGACCTCCCCTAAGCAACGGCCCGGCCTTTCCCGAGCCAGCGTCTGTCTGTCATACAACACAAATACCATATCAAGCAAGAGGGAGCAAAACAGCACAACCGCTGCCAGCTACTGGCATTATATACCCCTGCGCACGGGAACTAGCGCGGAAGAATGTGTGGAACATGAAACAACGCGGCTCGCTACGGGTGGAGCAGATCTTTTGCAAACCCGCCCACTCCAGACGTGAGCAATACAGCCGCCCCGATCTCAGATATGTAAAAGCAATCTTCCAAGCGCACGCCGACCTTGCCCAAGATATAGATTCCAGGCTCGTCAGACATCGCATTCCCGGCTTCTAGCCTGTGCGTGTTGTCAGCCCCACGTCGAAGGTACGGAGCTTCGTGTCCTTCGAGTCCAATACCTGTTAGCAAAACAAAAGTAAGCGAACCGATCGAGTGCGTCTCAGGCACAAATGGCGCCCTCACCATGCCCTAGGCGATGAGAAAAATACTGCGACATTCCAGCTTGCTGATCGTCCATATACTCTCGGGCAGCTTCGTCCACAGACCGAGCTTCTACCCCCTTTCGAGCGACACCAAACGCATGCGCCTGTACCTTGGACACAGTCTCCCATATACGCACATGCTCGATAGGAATAACCGAATCTGGCAACGCAAACGTCTGCCGAATCCATCATCAATATCACCTTCCTTTTTTTGTCTGAAAAAAGATAGAGCGAAACGTACCCGAGTGACATCTGATTCATAATTGTGCAACGACCCTCCGGTATCGATCAAGACCATGTCATCAGCTTGAAGCACACGATCGCTCCCACTACCATGAGGCAACGCGGCGTTCTCTGCCAATATCCACTCAATAAGATCATACAACGCCCATGTGAATTATACACACACGCACCTCCAAACTGAACGAGAGCAAACGTATTTTGCAGCCCAGCCGTGCCTAGCGCGAGACTCATCATTTGACCAACTTCAGACTCCCGGATCCCAATGTACATGCGTTCCCGAACAGCTCGAATCGCCAACACCGTGACCTAACAATACACTTTCAACGTTGTATTCTAGTCTGTGAAAAAAGGAAAGCAGCTCACCTCGTTGGCACAACGCATAAGCGCAATCTCTTCCTCTCCCTTTCTCTCGCGCAACGCACGAATCGAGCGAGGTGCCATCTTTACGTCCAGCTGACCTTTTCCTGCGTCCTTGAATCCTTCTGATACAAACAGCCGAATCGCCTCGTCTGCCGCGATAACCCCGACGTGCTTCCCCAACGTATCCAAAAGAGTCTCGTACGGGCTCCTCTCCTCTGCCCAGGTAATGTACTCGATGGGATCCATACTTGGCATACCAAGCAGCCTGGCTCGGTCCTCTTCAAACTTGGGAGCAAGCACGCTCACTTTAGCTCGTACGGCTTGGGTGTCATGATCCACTATAGGTGAAACGACCACAAGAAAGACACGCTCGGACGTATGCCATTGTCGTGTTGAAACATTGGCGAAATACGTCGCGCTCGCGCCTGGCTCCGCAATATACGCTCCGATATCATTCTCACGAAGAACCTGGGCAAGAGCAAGCTGTCGATCGACAAACGTCTGAGCAGAAATCGGCGTCGCATTCGCACAGTGAGCTCTCAGACGTTCAAACGGGTTATCGTGCAAGGTCGAGGTTAAAGTCAAGAAAGAACCAGAAGATAATAAACCAGCCACGGCCAAGAGTCCTAGAACGACTACAGCCCTGAGGGACGTTGGCACCTGCGGGATCTTCCGTCTAGGCGTAGGCTGTTCCAGTAATCACTTTAAGTACGATAGCCGAGAGGGAATTATGCCAACGTTGAACGTACGAAAACGGACAGAGCGTCTGTCGCTTGCTCCTTCATTTGGTCAGCCCCTTGATGCTCGTGTTGAACGTTGAAAGGCGTGTGGGAAAAGGTCTGGGCGTAAGCGTGCAGGGGCTGAGGTGGTAGGGAGCAGCAGGACGAAGAATGGCGTAGGGATTCACAGAGAGGTGCTTATCAAGAGAGAAGTCAGGGGCTAATGAATGACTGTCCCTTGCCTAAATCGGCTAATTATACCATTTCGAGAAAGAGTTGAGATCTGGTAAACTAGGGCGAGTTTGAGTTTTTATTTTACAGGGGTGAAAGCTTGCTAGTGCCCTCGTATTTAAGTTTTGGTGTGTGGCGAGAGTATGAAATTACAGGTACATACATGTTCCGCCGCGGGAAGATCAGAAATTGGCATACTCTCCATGCCGACATGACCCCAGATTCCATATGAGTCTCAGCGTTTCAGCCGGCTCCATGATTCATGACGAGAGTTTCGAGTACAGTTCATTAGATGACAATATTGAATCGATCAGACCGCACCCGCTCATCAATCAGTTGCCGGCACCAGGTGGACGTGGGACACGGACAGATTCCCAGTCTTCGTCAGGTTGAGCTTGCAGCCTCTGAGAAAAAAGTGCTTGTTAGAACCAAAGCCGTCCGCATTCACTCACGGCTAGCACACGCACAAAGTACTCTTCTCGAATATCTACAGGCTTTCTGTTCTTGCTCATGTGCAGCTCTTCTTCTTTCGAAATCTAGATAACGAATCAAGGCTTTGCGAGATCCATATGAGCGTATGCTCTTACCTGGGATACTTTTTTCTCATGCAGATCGTACCGTGTTTGAGTTAGCGTTTGGAGTGCGAAACTCCCGCCGACCATGAGGAGAACAAAAGGGATGCCAAAGTACGACGGATGCCTTTTTAATGTCTGGCTTATGTTTCCCGAGAACGTCGCATTGGGTCTGAAGGGTCGAGATCCAAAAACAGCCATGAATAGGTGCTACGAAAGTGGTGGGTGAATGAGAGCTTTCTGACTGTTTGACGCTCGGCGCTTGTGTAATCGGCAGGTCCCGAATTCGGTAGATGAGGTGGTGGCGAGACTTTCTGTTCAGCCTCCACCATGTCTGGCAGCCCCCAACGGGTAAAAGGGCCGCGTTGGCTACAAGTTCCTCTAGTCAACCTGCCTTTTATCAGTATACAACTTGTATGGAGTACTTCAGCGGCTTTCGTGTCGCTCTACTTGCTTGAACTTGGTTTGAGTAGAGCTCATATGGCGTTGGTGATGATAGCCGGCCCATTGAGTGGACTGGTTGTACAGCCCACCGTTGGTATTTAACTATTATTCTTATTTCAAGCGTTCGTTTTCATGTTTCTGCATAGGTGCACTCGCCGATCGCTCAACCTCGAGGTGGGGTCGGAGACGACCCTACATGCTTGCAGGTAGCCTGATTGCCGCAATGTCTCTAATCATGTTGAGTCGTGCGCAGAAACTCGCGGCATGGCTGGCAGGATCGACATCCCAGGTATGGTTCTTACTTGAGTCGAATATTTATTTTTATCTAAGAGATATTCTAGTATCATGTTGGCCTTGCCCAAGCTATTGCAATCATTGCCGTATACCTAATCGATTTTGCGATTAACATGGTCATGGTTGCGGTTCGCACCCTTACTATGGATGTACTCCCTACGGAGCTCCAATCAGCTTCAGGAGTATGGGCCAGCTGTATGACTGGAATCGGTGGCATCCTTGCATTCTACGCGTGAGTGTGGCGACAATTTAGTCTTTTCTGATACTAAGATATCGTACTCTGAAAGTGGCACTATGCCCTTAGATAAGCTATTCCCGGCCTTGGGCAACTCCCAGGTGGCTGTATTGACCGCAATCGCGGCAATATCTCTGATTGGCACTCAAATAATCACTTCTGCCAGTGTTTCCGAAGTAGTGAACACTACAGAAATTGACTCTAAACCCACATTCAGTGGGGTACGCTCCCGAGGTAGAGTTGCTCTGCTCGAAAGCTTCAGGAGCGTTCCTCGCGACATCAAGTCTATTGTCAGTGTACTGAGGTTTATTTCCAGTAAAACTTGCTGACACACGCGTTTATAGTGTACAATTCAGTTCTTGTGTGTAATCTTCCACCAGTTCGCCAGTACTGTTTTTTTTTAATTCTGTTTACTTGGCATGCACAGCAGCGCGATGGGATGGTTTCCTGCGCTATTTTTTGGGACAGTCTGGATGGGGGACATATACGTTCACCAAATGCGTCAGCTCAAAGGGCCCCAGGCCGGTAGTGACGAAACTCTCCGTGTAAGTACCTCTACGTATAATGCCGTTTGATCCTGAACTTTCTGACCATTGTATGCGCGTTCATTTAGGCTGAAGCGGCTAAAGCGGCATCAAACGCTATGTTTTGCGGGGCAGTCGTCTTGCTGGTGACAGTAGTAGTTCTTCCACACTTTGTCAACAATCCTGAACTTCGACCGGAAGATGGTAGTTCGAGGCATGGAGACATTGAGCCTGACAACACTTCCAATACCAGGAGACTTGACCTTGTGTCATGCTGGATGCTTACTCATGGCCTGCTCGGAATCCTTTTGCTCAGCTCAAGGTATTTGCGATCTTATTTCGCCCATAGCATCATCTTGATATTTCATGCGATTAGCTTCATAGACACCATAGAAGGGGCGACTATTATGTATGCTTTGATAGGAATCCATAGTGGTGTTATACACTGGGTCCCCTATGCTCTTGTGAGTGCATGAGACAGGACGTTGCACGAATCACTGAATCAATACGGTGAAAGGTTGCAATAGCTGCACACAAAGAACCACCCCAATCACTTCCTCGGCCAGCCAGTCAACAATCGACCGGGAATTTCAATCCTGAACTAGAGGCGTTGCTAGAAGACTCTGCAGAGCTAACAATTAGTCCTGCGCAGAAGAATGTGGCAGGAGACATACCCAACCGTATAGGCTGGTTTATAGTACGTAGATAGCAACTATATGTTTCATGCTCCTAGAGTACTAATGTAGAACCCGGATAGGGGTTGCAAAATGCTAGCATGACGCTACCTATGTTCATCTGCATTCTGATGTTGGCGGCCATCTTTGCTATACTCGAACCCGGGCGAACCGTAGTTGGAGGTGACCCTTCTGAATCATCTAGCAGTAAGAGAGGTCGCAGCATAGACATAGTTTTCAGGTTAGTTAGACTAAGTAAGAAGAAAATGTATGTTGACGTGTTAGGACCTTGTAGTATTGGGGGCCTGTGTTCGTTGGTGTCCTGCTTTTTGACAAGAAAGCTGTTGGAGTAAAGGACTAGTGCATATGGTAAACTTGCTAGATTCCTGGATCAATGGATGACTCGTGAAAGGTTTGGGTTATTTGGTGTTTGGCGCTTGTGAACTTATGGGCTGTCGAGCTTTGCAGCGCTGTCTTTTGTCTATAATCTTGGGGTTAGTCTAAGCCGATTTCGGTTTTCCTTTACGTGCTAATTCAGTTTTAATAAACAGAATCAAAGGGTTATGTTCGTTTGTGTCTAGCTTTTTGACGAAAAGGCTCTCGAGAGGACTCAGGAGCTCAGAACTATATACGCATACGCTGGCTGTTTCATTCGTAGAAGTAGAAATACATTTGCTCCTGTTTACCGCTATACTCAGTTCAACTGTATAGATCCATTTCGGTGCTATTTTTCAAGTGTCGGCTGAACCCGTTCGGTGTCATGTGTTTGAGGAGACCTATCTCGGCGCTTCCTTAGTCCGAAGCCGAGAATCTCGTCCGCCTCTGCTGAACCTGCGAGAGGGAGGTCTTTCCGGAGCGAAACAGTTACCGGAGAGATCCCCTCGTTGTATGCTTGAGCAAAAACAACGTCCATATCTAAATTCGATATAGTTTTGTGTGAGTATATGCATTGTGCTCATTGTGATCGAGCACACCTTCTAGTGATTTCCCACTCGTTTCTGGGAAAAAGAAATAAACGATGGGAATTATGAACGCATTCAAGCACGCAAACACTGTGTAAGTGTGATATCCGATATTTTGGAATGCTGGTCCAGTAACCATAACCACCTGTACACAATATTAGCATGCGCCCCTACTTTGTATACAAACTACACTGACCATAAAATTGAAAGCCCTAACAGGTATATTATTTGCTTCAGTTCAAATGATTTTGCGCTAGCAAAGTAAATAAACCACAGCTCACCAATTGGAGGCAGTTGATAAGGCATTGGCAGGTTGACGAATTCTGAGTGGAGTTATCTCAGCTGGATATAACCAAGTCTAGAAAACCGCCTGGTTAGCTAAATATCGTGAGGTTTTGTTGATTCATCTACCATTCCGAGCCAACCGACTGCAAAAAATGAGTTAAAAACAAAGAGAAGGACAGCTGAAACTATGTTTGTCGATGGTTTATTGATGCTACCAAGTACTGCTAGTAGCACCATGGTTATGCACTGTCCTGTCGCTCCCTATTGAACCTAGTAAATTAGCGTATCGCACACTCAAACAACCGTGTGGTCACATACGAAGAGCATCAGTCTACGTCGCCCGGCTCTTTCTACGAGCCACACTGCAATGAGGCTTGCCAAGAAGTATTCAGTGCCTAAACAAGGGCATTATTAGTTAGATATAATATATTTTGCATCACGCTCACCGTTGCAAGCTGCCAGAATTCTCGATTTCACGTCGTCGATCCCTAGGCGCTCGAATAGTAAAGTCTAAGGAAGCTCTTGTCAAGCCCGAATCCATAGATCAAGCCAAGAGGTGCTCACAGCGTAACTGAAAAAAAAATAGCTCAGTCATGACCAGTATAACCTCAAGACACTGAACTTACTATGTAATTAGATTGATCCCAGTAATTTGTTGGAATGCCTGGTTCACAACCCCAAGGGTAGCGCGACGGAAATTCTGTGACCTTCCCCCGTGCAAAAGCTCTTTAAGCTGGAATTTGTTTGAATTTTTATCCTCTGATGCAGTGTGTTCCGCGAGGGCAGCCTCTCGAATAGCAAGGAACGTCCTCTGTACATCTGCATGCGTGTGCGGTTTATCTTCTAGTGCTGAAATGACTGCTATAGCTTCGGCATGGCGCCCTTGGTTGACCAGCCTATCATATAACAGATCTTTGTTATTTATTACCTTAGAAAACAGTTCAGAACCTAGCGGCTTACCAACGAGGAGAGTCGGGTAAAAACCCGATCCCGAATATCATAACAAGAGCAAACACTATTTGCAGCGCAATAGGCGCCCTCCATTGAGCGGACGAGGTTTTGACAAAGAAACTACGCACAAGTTAGACTATATGCGCACCTATTATAAGCTTTTTACTTACAATCCAAAGTCAATCCACTGCCACGATTAGATTACAGGTGCTTGAGCATTTAGTGACAAAACGTTACAAAATCAGTACTTACGTAGCTGTAGAGAGAGTTCACTATCTATCTCAGCCAGAAGATACATTTTACTCACGATATCATGATACCAAAGGTAATGAGACTTCCCTCAATCATAATAAGAAACCCGCGTTTTCCTGGAGCAGCACATTCGGCGTGGTACGCCGGAACCGTTGAAGTCTGTTAAAAGGTTAAGCCATACAAAACTCATCAGTTCCATGTCGAAATACCTACGTTGAGACCATTGCCCAGTCCGGTAATCACGCGCGCTAATATATATGGCTCATTTAAGTCTCCGTCCGCTTATTCTAAGTTGTGGAACTCATGCACTCACCCACGAGCATCTGTGTATAGCTGAAACTGGACGCCTGTAGGATTGCACCGATTATCATAATCACACCACCTACGACGATCGTACGCCTGCGTCCAAGACGTTCGCCCACCCAGAGCTACCATCCTTGATTAATAATGCAAGAGCTACGAGGTAGGCGTAGAACTTACGTTAGAGAGGGCACTACGAGGGTAAATTTAGAATAAGTTGGGTAACACTTGGCTCAGCTCTAAGACCCACTTACCCGATTAAACACCCAATCTCATAAATAGCTACTAGTAGAGATTGAAGAGTTGCATGGTTACTGGGACCTGTCACCTAGCGTAGTGAAACATGGGAATTTAGCTGGCAAAGCATATAGAAAATATCCCAGGACGCTCTTACAGGGCTAGTAGTAGGAAATGTTTCGACAAACTATCGCAGTCAAGTTTAGCGGGTCCATAAATGGGACCATAGCCGCCCATGACATACCTTCTCAGCTGTCAGCAGTGCAGAAAGCACCCCCTGGTCGTATCCGAACAGAGTAAATCCCGTCCCGGCAATAAAGGCCAAGAGCCCAGTCAACTTCCCCCCTCTCAGATTGAGGTGGTACTTTTCAATCTCCTCGTCAGGGATCTTGAAGCCTGACATGTCGATTTGATCACTGGATTGAGTGAGCACTGTCTCCGCATTTTCAGACCCGGAATCTGCTCGAACGGGCTTCGAATGCTCGTCTTTTTCGAGGTCAATTGCATTGTTAGTGAGAGAGGACATGGCGAACAAAGTGAACGGTGAACTTTTGGCAGACAACTTAAGTACAACGGCACCAGATAGCCGAGTGAGTTCTTCGAGTGCTTCGAAGAATGACGTCAATTATATAAACACCCCACCTGAAAGTGTGGTCGTGTCGGCTGCAAGCCAAATCCGGCTGAAATGGAAGAAGTAAAATCATTGCCGCATCACCAAAACAATCAAACAAGTTGCAAGCAGCAAAGCGGGGCCCCACATTTCCTATGGCACGAATAAGTCTGTTTGTTAAGAAGCCAATCGAGATGCTCAAAAAATAATAGGAATTTGTTGGCTGTGTTTATAGTTGACTAGCCGAGGGGTGTGACCAAGAAGTAGACAAGATATTCTGGGTTCATCCAAAAAGGGACAGCACCTAGGCTCCAACCCAGCTTCGGCGCTGCGAATACGTCAGAAGCGAGGTCAACTGACTAGCCGTAGCGCTAGATTTCAACGTCGAAGGTCAGCGGGCCAATATAACCGAACGGTGCAACCCCCAAAACACGAATTCCAACAGGCTTAGCTTCCACAGGGCCTCAACACACACATTTGTTCTGCCACACAAGTTCATATGCATTTTTTTACGAGCTGACAGTAGGGTATTCCGTCTGGGCAGCTTGCCGAACGAGTTCTCCTTTCTTGTTTCGGTAAAAGAGAACATCGCCTGAAAGGATGTTTAGCTTGAAGACCGCCCTTGATGTTTTACACGGACGCGTACCTTCATCGTCCACAAATTGACACTCGTTGTAAGTGTTCCACAGTGCTTGGAAAACCGGCTCCGACGACCGCATATAGTGGCTTCCGAGAAACGCAGCAAGATGTTCTGTTGCTTCTGCTCCGTGATCTAGCGCATACGAACACGTTAGCGAGTGGCCTGGATTTGCGTATACATGAACTCACACCACGGGATTTGAGGGAAGAAGTGATGGATGACATGAAAATGAGCGACTGTGTAGAGTTAGTATAACGTAAATACAAGTAGTTGAGTATATTCACCATCGTGCAAGAAAAACCTCCCTTGCCAACCCAAGAAATCACTGGTTAGAACAGAATAAGCAATTTGGACACTTCAATGAACAAGGTTATGAGTAATGTACCGATCAATAGTCGCGGCTGCTCCTCTCTGGAAAGACCATTCGTCATTTCGGTAATGCGGGAGGACCGGACTAGTATGATGGAGGTAGGTTATCCTGGATTGGTGGGTTAGACTCTTTACTACATAAGAACTCGAGCTATAGTCACTCACATGATGAACCAATGCGATACAGCAAGCCATGGTATTCCATAATACTTGAGTACAGAGACTGCTCCGTACTTTTGGCATCCCAAGAACACGATCAGAATCATAGCAAGCATGCCATAGTTGGATACTATCACCGCTCGGCGGTGTGATTTGTTGAATATAATCGAATTAGGATCAAAGTGGTTTGTAAAGTGGGGGTATTTTTTTTGTCCTGTCGTTGAGTTTTGGTAAGCATTGCACACGTAGGACAAATGTAGGCTAAACTCACCAGAGACATTCATTAGCAAGTAGGCCGGGAAGGCAAGTAGCTGCTGCTTAATAAGGTTAAACAAGGTATATATCGGGGTATCGCCGAATATCTCGTCCCAGTCAATCTCGTGATGAGGGGCTGATGGGATGTCCAAGTCCGAGCGAGTTTGAGGGACGTAAACTTCATCCCGCTCCATCGACGCATGGTTGCTGTGGTGTCTATGGTGTGATATTCTCCTGTTCAGGGAAGAGTATGAGGTTCGACTTTGTGAGAAAGCGCAGCCTAGGCGCTTACCACGAGAAATAAGGGGTCCACAGTGCGGTGTGTAAAACAAATCCAATCGAATCGCATGTGAGCCTAGATGGGGAGAAGGCGCCATGACCACACTACCGGACTATGAGCACCAAACATTTATGGCGATGATACAAGCAGCTTACTTCGTGCCCAATTACCCAAATTCTTTTACGCGAATGAGATATTGCATCGGAACAAGATATACAGTGTAATTACTTACCCAGTAAAAATCAACCCCTGGAACCACCAACTGTTGCATACATTTTTAGCCCCTAGTTTGCATGAAATAAGTTACGAACTTACTATGTTAGCCAGGCTGCCCAGCGACACCCTTCAAGCAGTTGGTCAGAGAGCATATAATTCCCTTTTGCTTGACCAAAACAAGAGTCAATATAACTGGCGGCTTTCCAAAGAGTCGCCGCCAACGCCAAATCCCGAATCAGATAGATAAAACTACGTGTGGTGTTTCGAACGAAGAGATGGGAGGGTATGGCGCACTTGATCTCTTTCATAGACCAAGTCAACGGAACGAATACATCTCTACGAGTAGTGGTATCCGAATTTGAATCCGTCGAGCAAGAGGTATTCGTAGGAGAGTTAGGCATAGCCAGATTTGTAGAAAAAATATGAACAGAAAGCGGGGGGAACACAGTGGTTCAGCGAAAGAGATGCAGTGAATTAGGTTGTTATAAGCCATACGAAACGCCTGAGAGTCTGCTCTCGACCTTTGGGTTGGTATATACAGACGGAATGGACGAAGGCCCGCCGAGCCATTGCCTGGACTGCAATCGCATGCGTCCAAGGGCTCCTCGGCGCCAGCCAATGAAGACCAATACCGCGCCTGTCGGGTGCTATCCCAAATAGCAAAAACCACCACCTAAATCTGGGTTCACCACGTGTAGGCGTAAAAGCACGGTGTTACTACTCAGAATCTGGAGCGCCTTCAGTCACGACAGTATTTACTGTGCAAGAAAGGCGGCTTGAGCTCTCTTCAATTCACCCGGAGTGATGTCACGGGAAAATAGAGAATACTGACTCTGGTAGGCCGGTTTTCCTTGCCCTCAGCGACTCAGAATTAGCCCGAAAGATCGTGAGATATGTCTGTATGCGTGTGGGGTAACCGGTTAGGAATTCATCGAGACTCAGGCGAAGAGTAGACTGTGGATGCCGACAAGGTACGGAAGCGCGATCAAAATCATCACAAGCTGACACCCAAAACTATGCTGTGGGTAATTAGCATCAGAACGGGTGGTAATTCTTCGCCGGGTGATCAGAGGGTGATTCTTGGAAGCAGTTGGCGCATGATGAGCTCGGCTGCAGCGGATATCGCCGGAAAACATATGGGAGGGCAAAGCACCCCTCCATAGAGATTTTTGGATCTGGGAGGTACCGGAGTCAACAAGAGAGATGGCAGCTTGACTCTGCAAAGTAAAGGGCGGGCGCGAACTGAACGACTGTCAGGTGACTTCCGCAAGGCGCCTGCCAATGTCTCGTGACATGTGGGTGGCGCGAGCTGTCTTTACAATCTTACCACTAAGAACGACAATCACAACCATCAATCTTCATGAAACGCTAGTCTGAAGTAGCAGAATGCTAGAGTTGGATGATGGTAACTGGCTCCCACGTCATTATCTTGTTCGTGGATTTTGCTGTTCTCGGTCTGACTTGAGTCCCTAGCGCAGGCCGGAAGGCTTCGCTCCCGGCTTTATTGCGCCCCTGCTAATTGTCTAGAAATACCTGCGCCAGCTAACATGAGCTACGAGCGCCGATGATCACCTACCTATGTCTATTGAGAGCATTTCTGTTCATGCGATCACGGATAGCCTGCTCAGTTTTTCTCACACACTAACGTTTAAGCCACCCGTTTCTTGCCTCGTGCATTGGATCCACTCCCTCGCAACCCTCCTTCCAGAAAGAGTACTCGTAGAAGAGATACCCATTGCTTCTGTAGTGGCGGCTTTTTCTTTGATTTTTGGCCATTTTGACGAGGTTTACTTGGATTATTCACGTTTCTGAAACGTAGTTGTAGTGTCCCATTTGCGCTATAATCTCACGGCCAGGTTTCTACTCTTACGAATATCCTTCTCCTCTCTTCTTTCGCTGAGGTCTCGCCTACTGGTCTCTTGAACTGGGCCTTCCAGATCCACACATGTCAAACTCCACTCTGGAAGTACAGGCCTATGAACTGGGAGTTTTATGGAAAGACACAAGCTCGTCTATCTATTGTGAAAGTAAGTGGGACAGATACTCTAGTTGACGCAGAAATTTAACGAGATTTGTCTTGTAGTTGCGTCGCTTATGTTTCTTCTGTATGTACTCGGTTTTGACCCTCCGTCGCCCCCATCTCACCTCTATGTCAGCTACGACCATGTTATCACGATCGATCAAGAGGTGGAGAGAATTTGGAAGGCTCCTTGGTCTTTGCCTAAGGTGTTGTTCCTATTTGTATGTTTGCTCGCTCTGGACTGTAAGAAACCGGTATTTAACCCAAACACAGAACAGGTATACAGGACCCATATCACTACTGTAAGCCCTTTACCGCCGCTACATCAATATATGATGCTCACACTTTATCATCTGGGCTCAAAGAGTGAACACCGCTGGTATGCTGATTTCTTTTTGGGGAATCAGTTTGCGCTAATCCTTCTTTTCAGTGTTCACAAGTGAGGCACCCTATGATGTGTGAGTTGAGAACACTAGCTCAATTGGCTAAGTTAATGAATTTTATCTACCAGTTGCCGCCGATGGATTCACTTTGAGGGAGCTGCAGGCATCACTGCGATGGCCTCAGTCGAGATGATCATGATATTTCGGTACGCCAATTTCTATCTCAAAAAAGAGTTTGACCCAAACACCAGTATCTCACATAGACTGTACGCGCTATATCGTCGCAGTAAAACGATGCTGGTCTTGCTATTGCTGGGATTTGTTGGGAACATTGGTGCAATGTAAGATATTACGAGCGCGTGCGCAGGAGCCAATCCCTCACCAAATGGACCTCTCAGGTCTGTCTTAATGCAGCTGGGACTCCAAGGAACTACCATTTTTCAGCGCCCTGGGTATGTACAATGACTAAAATACATGCTATCGGCTCAACAACCCTGCATATAGTCACTGGTATAAAGGCTGCCATCCCGTAGGACTGCCGAATTTCTTCTGGGCTTATTACGTCTCTCCCTTGGTGAGCTTTTCTCAGTACGTGAAGACGTTTGACTGAAACTTTATTGTTTTCACATCAGATATTCGAGACGTAAGTAAGCTTTCCAGGACATTGAGGTTTCTACTGAAATTTGCGCCTAGAATACTGCTGGGACTTACCCTATACAAGACACTCGGACACATTCGTTCTAAAGTAACACACACTCCTGTGATCAAGCTTTTTTTCCGTGACGGGGTTGCTTATTTTGCTGTGTAAGTGGATAACATAAAGTAGTATTGATTTTATGATACTAACGGCCCGATGATGCTACAGGATCTTTTGCACGCTGCTCTCGAATGCTCTCATATGGATGCTTGCCCCTCCTGGGTTGCTGGAATCGGGAATTGGGTGAGCATTCTATTCAGCTTCCTAGCATATACTTGAGCCGATACTAAATCTTGCGTTTCAGACTGGCTATTGCAATGCCGACGGTTATGGGTTCCCGTATCCTTCTTAACTTGCGTGGACTGTCAGCCTCCACACCTGATGCCTCTGAACTTACTGCGGTCGGCAGCAGCCTACCATCCCCAGGAGCAAAATACGAGCACGGTGCCCCCGTGGGGCGAGCTCGGATACTCCCGACACTCACACAGTGGACCGTGAGCGGAGAAGAGACCATTCTCGCCCGGATCCAAGAGGCAGAGGCAGAAAAGTATTCAGTCCATGAAACGATTATCGGTGCCGATGATTCCTCTCCCCGCTCCTCTGTAGGTAAGGGGAAGGGTAAAGAAGTAGACTTAGAGATGAGTCCAATGTCCAGTAGCATGAGTCCTAGGAGTGATACTATTGTCCCTACCCTACCTCGCGACTCTCATTTCGGCCGATGGGATCAAGTCTAACCTGTTCTACACATGCGTTAAAACCTTTTTATTCCCCTTCATTTATTCGCGCCCTTGTTTCCCTTTGTATACTATCATTTCTCGATTTATGTTCAACAGTTTGCTGGTGTATGACTATGGATAACGAAATCAACGAATTACGTTCACGAGTGGTGGACCAGAAATAATATACCAATTTTGAAACCAGTAATCAAAACATAAAGCTAAGATTCAGCCATTGGCAAGGCAAGACAAATACATGTATGCAATCAGGACACTGAATCACGGCTGACAAAAATGTCTCGCCCATTGGCTCGAACAGAACGTCTTCCAGTGTCACGCGACAGAGGTTTCCGCATGTCTGTCAAAATAAGGTTAGTTGCAAGAATAATCACATCTTGCTGGTTTAGACTGACCAAAAGCATCCTCATCATCTGGGTTGTCCGGTAGTTGCACGACATAGTACTCTTTCACTCGTCGATACACAGAGTAGCCCATTCCCTCGTACATTTTGATAGCGACATAGTTACTACATCGTACATAAAGATCGACAAAATAACCTACCCGCGCTTAGATCAGTCAATGAGCAAAAGTTATGTGAAAAAATTTCACTCGCCATTGTGTAGCTTGTCTGATACAGCCTCTAAATAGTCCATCAGTTTCCTCGCAACTGATAGTCGGCGGTATTCCGGGGCAACGGTGATAGCTGTAACATGACCATGCCATTCGACGCCCACGCCCTCTGCCTTGCCAATAACTAACAATACCCAAGACAGAATTGAATAGCTTGCTCAGCCGTATTGCAATAAGAAAGCTTACCATATCCCATCATCTTCCCCGAGGGAGATACCTCAGCAGCACATAGCTCTGGCCATTTCGCGAGGTAGGACAGGTAGAATGAAATGCTGTACTAGCCCACAATGTTAATGAGAAACAATCAGACAGGAGTTACTCATCACTTACTGTTTCCGTCCAAACATCTAAGTTACTAAGAGACTTGTCAATAGATTTCATCCAAGATACAAATCAGAAGGACTTGCATATTATTAAATTTAAAGAGATCACAAGCCTGAAATGGGCGCAATATACTCATGTCTGTAAGGTGGTATCTCTAGCTTCATGCGCTTAAGTAGATTTTACTGTGTTATATCAAAAAAGGCCTACGATGCGATAAATCTACGAGGACGAGCAAAGTGTTGGAGAGGACAAAAAGTATGTAGCAGTATTTCAAATTAAGGGTGTTTATTAGAGGACGTGTATGTAGTAAACAATGTCAAATAATGAAATCAGGCATCCGTAATGCTTTCAATGTCCGTGTCTCCATCACTCTCAGCATCCATGAATTCTTCGTCGGAATCGTTTTCGCTCCCAGAATTAAGCTCATCGTCTTCGGCTTCTTCTTGGCTTGCTGCTGCCCATACGCTCACATCCGCCATCCGCTCCTGCTGCGACACTTCGCCCATAATTGGAGGCGTTGCTAGGAACATATTCTGGTGCTCGCCGCTTGGGCCAGCTAAAGGTTGTGCTGGAGGAGAGAGTGCTGTTGTCGTGAAAGGAGATCCTATCGTTGAACCTGTAGAAGGGTCTGAAATAGAACCAGCTCCGGGCGTGGTACCAATTTGCTCATCAGGAGGCCTGAATGTCGGGTCTACATCGGGCTTCCGAGTGGCCCAAACATAGTGCCACTTTGAAAGCATTTGAGTCAAAAGCATGGAGCTACGCGAAAACACGGATTCTCACCTGAACATACATGTGCACACTAAGCTCTGAGAGCTCTAGACATATGTAATCGGATCAGCTAGTTTAGTTTGGGGGTTCTGGAAACACCCACCTCTGTCAGTTCCAGCAATAAACCTATCTACGATTTCTGGAGGATAATTTTCAGCCAAGAGAAGTGGCTTGAGAGCCCGCACAAATGCCTACAAACCTGAAGTCAGGCGCATCCAGGTATCACAAAGGTAGTCGACTTACGAGGGAATTTTGACGCATAAGTTCGCCAACAGTTTCCAGTTTTCTGGTTTCAGCCGCCGTTCGACCTTTGAGCGTTTAGTACACCGAATCCCGCTGTATATCCAAACACGAACCTCGCTCCCATGGTCCGATTGGCGAAAATATCTTTGCCCAATCTTCATCTTGAAACAAGGCGTTCTCGCACAACCAGCCATACAACTTGACGTTGGCATCAACATGTGATCCTCTTGATTTCATTGTAGTGAATGACTCTAGTGAGATAAGCTTGGTAAATATAGTCAAATGCTAACCCAGCAAACGACTTACCCCATAGCATTCTCGCCATCCAGCTCTTGTTCGGATCACCGTCACCATAAGCAAACTCCTGAGGTTCCCGAGTATAGGAGCATAGCTGGAGATCTCCTTCTATAATAAGTATCACACCGCCTATAGGGTTGCGCTATTAGTTACAAAACCGAACCGGATGCTTCAGGAAATGCAAACCTGGTCTCAAACAAAGGCCCATGTCATTGATGAAAGACTTAAAGTCAGTGACCTAAGGCACACAAAACCGTGTCAATACCAGTATATGCATTAGCCACTCTCTCGGTCTTACTCCATTCGCACTACTCCGAGCGTGTACAACGTCAAACATGCCATGGTAATGTGACATGCCCAAGTTAAACTGCGCGCAGGTTTAGCATCGTGGCGAACTCGAGCGAATTATGCTCACATCATCAAACTCGAACCTAGCCAAGTGTTAGCATTGGTCGATTTTGCTGCGTGGATCAATTAAAATAGCTTACCGGCAGTTAGGAGGAGGAGCTCTGCCATGGGACAGATATGATCAGAAGAAACTGCACAGCTACAAGGACATATACTCGCCTCGTCGTATTTGGAGCCAAATCGACCCCGACAACCTCTGCTTGTGGATATTCTAGCGCCATAGATATAGCCCTGGTGGCAGATATTCGTTATACAAGCCTTCATGGTGCAACTTGGAGCAAATACCAATTACCGCCTCCACAACCTGTAAAGTTACGTCAGTCACTGACAACGCATAACCAAGATACTATGCTACCGACCCAAGTCCAACACTCTTCTAGGACTGCCATCTGGAGTTGGATTATTCGGATCCAGCGCTGCTCGGACGTAGCTGATGGCTTCCTTGTGAACCAAACCATCATTGGCGAGCAAGTGTACGAGGTGCTGTTTGTCTAGCCGCGAATACTCGAGCTCATCTGAAACAGAGCCTAAGTGCCGAAGAGACTAGGTCCATCAAATGTTAGGCACATACCTGCTGGCAGATAGTACAACTCGTTTTGCGAGTTGAATATTCGACCCTCGGCCTCTCGAAGCATCGCCGATCCATCGCGTGACGAGGAGAACGAATAAACCGACGCGGCGGACGTCTGCCCGATAGACATGTCGATCACCGAACCTGATAGTAGCCATAGTTTGGTTATACCGAAATGAACGGATAGCAACGCTCAAAACATACCAGCATCAGAGTCATCGTATCCAACTAGGCAGAAAGGTCAAGCTATAGTGAATTGAAACTTCGGACTACCGAATACGCACTGGTTGATGGCATTATAGGCACAAACCTCAGCCTACTTATTTATTTTGCTACTAAACTTGGAAGCTGGACCCTCAGCCGCAGGTCGGACACAACAGAAGCACAGGATAACGCCCAGGAGCGCTTAGTATAGCGTGGATATAGAAGTTGTCGCCCACAAGAATGAGACCCAGGCTCTGGCCGGTGAACGACGCAATGGGAACGGGCGGTAAACTCAAACGGGGCACCAGAGTGGGAGAGATCAAGTTGCCGTTGATCAAGCGTGCTACGAGCGCTAGGTAACGTGGGGTATTATATAATCCCATCATATCTTGTGCCCAAGTGGCCAAGCCATAACATATACAGTAAGAAATTTTGCAAAGCTCTGCCTAACACACCAACACCTTCAGTTTCAAAGTATCACGTACGTTGCGGAGCGTCTCGGCCCTATCTGCCTGTTAATACCAAACTCGAACCCGACAGAAAGTCATCACGTACCCTTCCACCTCTATCTCCTCCTCCACCTCCTCCGCCTCCGCCTCCACCTCTCCCACCTCCCCAGCGACGACGGCCACGCCCTCCTCCTCCGCCAGGGCCTCCTTGTCTAAGAAAGAGGTTGATCAGTATATGTCTTCTTATTCCATTAATATGCAACTTACCCTCCCCCAAATCCTCCATAACCAAACCCATTGTATCCTCCAGCTCCAACTCCTGTCTCTCCAAATGTACTCATATTACGACTCCGCTCTTCCTCACGACGTTGTCTCCCTAGAGCTCCACCACGACCACGGCCGCGGCCTACATGTACACCTGTGAATATACCTAATAAAATGTATCAATTTACGTACCTCTAGGGTTAGCACCATCCTTCAGATTCGAATCGCTCGAAATATCGTCAAAGAAGCTGCGTTGAGGGTTATAAAACTTCCCGGGCTTTTCTTTCTTGTCGGGTTCATCTGGAGCATGGTCTTCGCTTTCATCGGACTCGCTATCGCTTTCGGACTCGTTGGGACGCAGGCTGGCCTTGTCAAACTTGGCATTCATTGCCTCGAAATCGAATGCGGTGTCTGGAAGCTGCACACGACCTTGCGCAGACTGACCGCCTCCCCCTCCTCCGCGACCTCCACGACGACCGCCGCGTCCAGAATGAGGCGGAGGTCCAGCACTCGTTGCCGCAGCAGGTTGCGTCCGAAGTTCGTCCATCGCGCGTTCGACCTTTTCGAGAGTAGCTGACGCAGACCGAACAGGATCGTTAGGACGAACGGGTGGGGCAGAACCACCAGCACCAGAGGCTTGAGGGTGCATTGCTGGAGCCTCAGCAGACGGTGCAGCAGCAACAGGAGCTGGAGCTTGAGCCTGAGCAGGAGGGATGGGGGATTTCCCAGCCGCACCAGCCTGTGCATTCTGCTGCTCTTGCGCATTCACGAACCGTTGCTGCTGTTGCGGAGGTTGAGGATATCCAGTCGGACCGTGTGGTGGAGGCGGACCATTCATCCCACGATGTCCATTCTGAGGACCAGGTCCTCCCATCGGCATCTGTCCGTACCCTGGCTGAGGAGGGTATCCTCCATACGGACCCTGGGGTTGAGGCCCAGCCTATGTCATAAAAGCTCAATAAGGTTAAGACAACATGCGTTTGATAATGGTCACCCACCCCCAGCACTGCCGGGTCCCGAAACAATCCAGCTGTCGGAGGAGTGGGATCAATAGCGAGGTCTTTGACTTCTGTCGCGCGAAAGACCACTGTTCCATATGACGTATCGGACGGAGGGATGAACTCGGCAGGTGGACGACGCGATTCAGTACCCATGGAAATAACTAAACATCAAACAAAATCACATTAGACCTATCACAACTCGGAGACAGCTGAAAACTAACATACCATCAGACAACTGAATAGTAGACTCGGCATGGTTAATCCCCATAAGGATGCCTTTGTACCGAATGTCCGCGACGGACGTGAGCGATATACGCGCCCTATAATCGTAGGTTATTTAGCCCATCACTGTCTTAGTCTAGCTTCGCGCTTGCGCGTGGCTGGGTGCGGGTGCAGGGGAGCGTACATACCCTATGAACGATTGTGGTTGAGCCATTTCGTCCACACGCGTATCACTTTTCAACACTTCTCAGTAGTCTCGAGCGCAGCTATAAGATCACCCGAAACGTAAATAAAGAGCGCGTGAGACAAACTGTCGTGGTCGTCAAATGGGTTGTCTCGAACGCGTGACCCAGTTCAGTTCATGGCGGACCCTAAAGACCAAACCAATAAAACAAGACAAGACTCCGAGCACCGCAGACCTCGGTAATTTTTTTAAGTATATTCATAACTCATATGAAGGAAACCTTTAATCGTTTTGACTAGCAACTGTCGTACAAAATTATGTCGAAGGTTTCCCGCGTGCTAGCCGTCCTGAATGACCAGCACTTCCGTACAGCATCTCAGAATCGCCTAACAACCCTGGTGCATGCGAAGATTCTCCAGCCCCCAACGACGACAATGCTAAAAGTTTAAACGGGGCCTCTCTTTCTTGTTCGCGAGCTAGCACACCAACAACCGAAGGATCGCTGGCGCTCGGGAACGCGGCACTTGGAAGTTTGAACTCGGTTGAAGGTTGTCGTGTTAGATACAGCCTGTGCATTGCATCCTCTGCGGCCTAGAATCGCACCAAGATCAGCAGATATTCGGAGACCGTAGGAATAGGAAGTCTAGTCTTACCCTAAACTCTGCCATCTTCAAAGAACTACCGAATCCTTCTCCTAGCTTGTCCGATCCAGAGAATACGCCAACGATGAACGTCGGAGAGTTACTCGCTCGCCCTGATTCCGACAACAGCCTATACGCGATGTTCGGTCAATATGTTGCCATCAACAGCGTATATGCTAACCGTGAAACCGGGGGCTCGCGCCGATACTTTTGAACAGCATGGATCAACGCCAGCTTTGGGTCGCTGAATTTAAGTAACGACCGCAAATCAAACTCTCTATTCACTTTCAGCCGAGATCGCGAAGAAATGAATGAATGAATGCTCACCGGCTCAAGAAGTGAGCATGTACAAACTCCCTAGCATCTTCCATTGTCCCAGCATTATAGACCAACCCAGTAAACGCTCGTGCAACAGATGCAACCGCATCGTCATACATAACACCTTCCCTAATATTTGTGCCAGGCTAAATTATTCAAATGAGAACACTACTGTATGGAGAACATATAGTGGGACGTACCTTTCTTTGCCACCGTACAAGCGGAACAACACCCCACTCTCTCGCAAGCGCAGAAGAAGAAACAGGACCTACATACGCACTAATAGCAGCCTTCAACACAAGCGTCGGAAGATGGGGGTATGTCGCAGCCAACCACTCGGTCGCAAAAAGCCCCATAAGTGAGTTTCCCAACGAAGCCAACATTCCATTATGCGCCGGTGGAAGCTCATGAGGATAATGATGCTGATGTAAAGCTACAAACGACTGATGGGTCACAGCTTGAGCGAGGAGAGGAGGTGTGATGGAGGATGACATGCGCAGACGAGCAGCAAGTGCGGAGAGTGCTGATGCCGGGGGTGGTTGTAACGATGCCCAGAGCTTGGCGTCAAAGTTTGTCGAGGCAGGGTTGGATGAAGCGACTTCTGGGGGAGGGAATGGGCGGGTCGAAGCAACGGATGGAGGCTTGTTTGGGGTAGTCTTCGAGGCGCATCGTCGTTGCAGAGCTAGGGTACTAGAAAGTATCCTATTTGGCTGCAGAGTACACTTGCTGCTCGAAGCTAGATTACGGGCATAGCGAGACATCACAGGTAGACTAAATTGACGATGATCCAGAGAGCCAGAGAACAAAGTCGAACCGAATGCGAAGCCCTATATTGAATATTTCGGATATCTAGCACATATAATAAGTTCACTAAAGTGATCACGCATGCGTCCCGCTTACAGAAACACGAACCAAACCACCCTCCAATCGCCTTGCCTCAGTCCGAATGTCGTTTTGCCAGAAGTATGCGCAAATTACAGTAGCCGGGCGCTTATTTTCTCTAACACCGTCACGTGCGTTATGCTGATAAACACAGGCACACAATTCCACTTGCAAACCAGAAAGATTGAGACACAAACTATGAGTATATTATGAGCAACGCGAGCGCATAAAGTCAAACCACAGCCAAAAACAATAAGGTCACATTCTGCTGAGTGATAATCCAAAAACACAAACATAGGAGCAATGAAACGAGCCGAAAAAAAGAAACGATGAGCCAGAATACAGTACGAATAGATAAACCCCGAGTCCAATTGCAGCTTAGATGTTGAACACTAGTCCAAAATGAAACGACTACTTCTTGGCTCTCTTCTTTTCTTTGCCAGCAGAGGCTGCAGATGCATTCGACTTGGGCTTTTTGCTTTTGCTGGCTGGAACCGGTGGTGGCGCGGGAGCCTCCTCTTCCTCCTCCGACTCTTCCTCTGTAGACTCGATCACTGGCTTTGGGGCCTGGAGCGGAGTAAGTAAAGGAGGGAGGGTAGCATGGTAGTTGAGCCTTACCGCGGCCTTTTGCTTCTTGACAGGAGGGGCAGCCTCTGCCTCTTCATCCTCCTCTTCCTCTTCCTCCTCTTCGTCTACTTCTGGCGTAGGCTCAACAGCAGGCTAAACAACATAATATAAGGCAGAGCATAACAGTCGATTCTGACAATACTCACCACCGCCGCATGCCCATTCGCAGCGCCCTTGTAATCAAGCACCGCACGATTATACTTGGCCATGCTCTCATCGGCTTGGTCTTGATATTTCTTCTTCTCGCCCTCCTCTAATTGTTGCCAGGCTTCAGAAACTTTGCCAAGGAGCTCTGTAGATATATACATTAGCGCCTGAAAATGTGCCTGAAACCGTACAAACGAACCTTTGTACGGCAGACCAACATGTTCTTTCTTAAGCTCCTCACGAATATCGTTTTGGAACAAGATATACGAGGTCGCAGGACGTTTGGGAGCGTTCACGTCTTTGACGCGCTTGCCTTCCTTTGGCACGCGACCGCGTTTCTTGCCGGTCACTGCAGAATTAGAAATCAGCTTCGTGTACCTAATATGTCGTGGAGAAATACTTGCCTGTTGTTGGCGGCGGAACGGTAATAGAATCGTTGGGAAATATTTTGATGATCGACTGAGCAAACTGGTCGGCCAGGTTCGCGGCCTGCCGCATGTTTGTCGAGATCTCGGAAAGTTTAAATACGAGCTGAGCAACGGCAAGCGATTAGCAGAGAGATCATGAGCCATGATAACGGAGTGGTGCATGTGGTCAGCGCGAGGTTGGTGGGGTCGAGGTGGAGGTGGTAGTGGCGGTGACGGGGAACATCACTTACTGCTTGGGCGTCCTTGACATGTGACGGGTCCGCCATTGTTGATGCTAGTAGGTGCGGTCTAGACGTGGCCATACGCGTTAATAACTGTTCCTAACATGGGCTGAGCACTAAACATCTATACTTACAGGATGGGGACGCTAGGAAGGAGGGAGGGAGGTTGAAGACAACAAGGAGTAATGGGGATTCCAACTTCCACCAATCGATGTTGTAAACCAGAGGGACCTTATTTTATCAGGTCCGTGCGTTTGAAGAAATTTGAGAAATTTGCAGTCGGATGCAATCTAATTGATTTCCCGAATACCCGCTTATCTCCTTTGTGTACACACTAAACCAAATGAATATACGCTACTTGACCGTATCAAAAAAAATTAAGGGAAACATAACGTGAACAGACGAATATACAATGTAAGTAAGTGGCCAAGGTAAGTTATGAACAAAAATACACAAGGTGCATGGAACGAATAAAGTAAATCATGCATAATTAGTCGGTTACCCGGCTGAAAGGTAAAATGAAAAAGACTGAAACAATAGGCAAACGTGCCATAAAACAACAAGCGAGACCGCATTGTCCCGATTACAACACTCCTTCCAATAATAAACATGCGTACTCATCGGCGAACTTCCCTGAACTGATTAACGGACTGAAAGAGCTTACTCGCTCTTGCGTTCGTCGTACGTCAAGTGGCTGAAGCCACCGTCCCCTTCACTTTCCTCGCCTGACGGGTCTCCCCTTGTTCGTTGCCGCTTTGTCGCTGGTTCATCTTCCTCCTCAACGTGCTCCCTCGATAGCCTGGGAGACGGTTCTCTCGCGGGTGGCAAGGAGCCATGTCCAAGGCCTAGCGACTCAAAACTTGGGAGCCGGGTCGGCGCACCACGTGAATCCGGGTGTAGTCTAGTAAAGTGCGTCTGACTAGCTGTAGGGGAAGGCATATGGAGCGGAGAGGCACGTCCATACGATCCGAACGCCGATGAAGCTAGTCGCGAATGGGGGCGCTCTACTCTCGCTGGATAG
The DNA here is from genome assembly GCA_037042815.1 of Ceratobasidium papillatum. Taxonomy (NCBI): domain Eukaryota; kingdom Fungi; phylum Basidiomycota; class Agaricomycetes; order Cantharellales; family Ceratobasidiaceae; genus Ceratobasidium; species Ceratobasidium papillatum. The sequence continues at coordinate 25,797 of JAYRCO010000100.1, read as the reverse complement.
CTAGGACCTCCTTCGACACCGGATCGTGGGCTGCTTGTTCCGGGCACGCTCATGCTACCGGTACCCGGGAAGGACGAAGAAGCTCGAAGAGGTGCTTTGTAAGCGTAACCATACGCCGTCGAGCCGCTCGGTGTATCTTGTGAAGCTACTCTACGCAGATCGTGCGATTCAACCTCAGCATCTGACATCCGAGGCGAATGTTGAGGTGAAGACGCTGGAGGTGAGTCGCTCACGGCGATTGTAGGGAGAAAGGCCCCCTCAGAGCTCTTTGCGGGCTGGGACTCGTCCACTACCGATAAGGTTGCCTGATAGGCAGCTAGTTCTGCTACCCATCGGTCCTTTTCAACATTGGCTTGATCTTTGTACCGCTATGAAAGAGTTGGCACCCATGATTACGACTGGCTCACTCCAAGATCTCTCACCTGACGCTCTGAATTGGGCAGTACCTTCCATGTCGCGGCGATCTCTTTAACGAGCTCCGTGGGTGAGTGGCCTGGGAACCGAGCTCGCATAGACTGTGGATGATCGGACAGGTCAGTAAGAGCTGACCGGGGTACAAGTAAACGCCATTACCTCTCTGATCTCATTCTGATAAACGATATAGGCCGGGGGTGGTTGCTTGGGCGCATTTGGATCTCTCGGTTTCTTCTCCTTGCGTGCTCTGCTGGTTGATGCCTGGGCTTGACCTCTGGACGAAGCAGCTCGCGGCCTAGCTACACCAGTGCTGGACGCAAACACCAATATACTCGGACCAGCTTGCCCCATCGGCCTCTCCTCTGTACGCGCACTTTCCGCTCCTGCCTGCCCTCTCGACGACATCCTCGAAGCCTCTGAGCTTCCTTCTGAGCCATACGCAGGCTGTCTTGGCCGACGAGTTGACTCTTCGGCTTCAGAAACAATATCGGCGGTCTCTTGTGGACTTTCCCCAACTGCCGTCTCACTATCACTCTCATCGCCGGGCTCGGCCGGATCCGGTCGATGGAGCCGCTTGCGTTTGCCTCGTTTGGAAGGAGTGGCACGTTCCGATGCTGTGAGCTCACTCTCAGTTGTCCGAGGACCATAGCCAGCGGTTTCGTACGATCCCGCCGGCCCGGGTGTAGATGTGGCGCTGCCTGTGCGCTGCAACGGATACGATGGCGGCCCAGACATTGCGTGCATCGGAGAGGACGAGGATGAATGACCTTGAGCAACTCCTGATGGGTGATAGGTGGGGACCGCAGGCGGAAACATGGAACCTCCAACATGAGAGTACGATGGTCGACGAAGCGCTTCAGCCCCGTGCGTCAGCGGCGCTGCGCCAGTCGCTTCGGCCGGAGTCCCGGTTGCGAGTGCGTCTGCACGCTCCGGTCGTGGGTACCCCGATGGCCGACGAGGTCCAGGTCCTGGAGCGTGAGGGTGAAGGCCGAACTCAAAGGGATTGGGCCTCAGCGAAAGGTGGCGGACGATTTGATTGAACGAATCGACGATGTCGGCGCATTGCCGCATAGACGTGGATATTTCCGAGAGCTTTCCAACAAGCTGTATTGTGGTATGATATGGTTAGTCCAAATACATGAGATCAGAGGATTGAAAGTTGAAACAGAGCGAGCCGCGAAACCGATGGATATTAATAGGGGGATGTACGAATGGGTCGACATATCTCGAGCTGTGATGTGCGTGCGGTATGAAGGACATGGAAGAAATAAGTACGACTGTCTCGCGGAGGGAACTATGTTACAATGGTGAAGTGTATATGGCGTTCATATTAAGCAGGACTCACCTCGGCATGTTTCCCTTCAAATTCCACCATCGAGAATCCCTCTGGCTGTTGGCCGCCGCTGGCCATGTTGAAGGTGACGCAGAGGGACTCCTGGGCCGCTGTGCGTCACTGAAGAGCGTGAACGGAGCGACGCGTCAAGTAGAGTGTTGTAGTTGACCGTGTTGGGCTCAGATGAGTGCAGGGACAAACTGTCTAGGGACGCAAGGCCCGAAGCTGATGAGGCAGGGTCCTGTCCAAAGACTGGGTGGTCGGTAAGTTTACCAGCACCACAAGCGGCAGGTACCGCCCGGAGTATTGTCTGTTACAGGCTACGGGAGGAATGTGTCAACCAAGGAGGTGCGGTGGCCAGGTGGTGGACGTCGATGCTGCAGCTTGTGGTGGAGGGCAGGAAGCGTGGGGTCTGAATGGGACTAACCGGGCAGGCTTGTTGACTCGGCCTGGACCACCAGTTGGGCAAATTGAACTACTAGTACAGTATTAAAAAATACTAGCCCAACGTTTGAGCCCGTAACTGACCCACATGGGCCACCGGCAGAAGTTTTCGTATGCAATTGCACTTATCTTGTTTTACTTTCTTGTACACAGTGTCAATCAATCGCTAATCCTGACTTTCAAATCGCCCGCCCGATGTCGGAGCGGATACAGTGGGCTTCTGATCAACCCAGTGACGTGATGTTCTCAAGCTAACACATCCTGTAACACTTCACCAACGCTTGCTATCGACCGGTCCAGGCCATGTTGTGCTGCTAGTGTATACCAGCCTACCTTCTGTTCGCATGCATTTATTCATTAGACCGATCAGCTTTTCGTTGATGTGGCACCATAGCACCTGATACCGCTTATTTTGGCTAAAGCAGATTTTCGATTGATCTACTGAGGGAACAGGCACCGGTACCGGTAAAGTGTATCCATCCGCAACCCCGCGCGCATACATAGTGCGTCATCTGTCGAAAGGAACTTGCGGGCTAACGGCGACTGACGCGATGCGACTTCGGTCCGAATGACAAACTTTATCGACAGACACATCTGGCATAGAGGGGCTTGACCTAAGACTTTTACCTACATGGTAGGTAGTTGGTGAGAAACGTACCATGAACCTGCAAGGTTGTCAGTGCGATCCAACTGATAGCCAGTGACCACCGTGGGTTTTCAACCTCCACCCTCGACTTGAATTGGACTTAGCGGGCCGAGATCTATTCACACGCCTCATCGAGTAAAGCATAGGAGCTAAGGCATACATAAGAGGGTAGATTCACAATTCGACATGGAAGAGGTAAACCTTCGTCTCTAACCTGAGTTGTGGGCTAGGCGACGCTTCCTACTCAGCACGGGTCCACCTTGGTCAACTGAGACCTCACTTGGACGTAAATCCGCTTCGTTCTTCGATGAAGAGCGTCTCTCCTCAGGAAACTCGTCATGTGAGATGTAAATTTTATAGCTCCAGTCGCCCGATGGACGTGATTATCTACTCGATTTGGCTATCCGTGCTTGACCGGCCAATCGGAGCCCACCCCCGGGCCGATCCTGAAATCCACCGGTGTATGTATCGTAGATCTGACTTGCTCAAACTTGACTTGGCCGCGGACCTACGCCTCGTTCCATAGTGATGGGGTCTATGCTATAAGACTCCATAGGCACCGGCTAACGAGCTCCCCGTGTCAACACCTCCCTTCCTCAAAACTTCACCCTCTCCTTCTCCTCTCCTTCCCCAGTCCTCTACTCGACCCGCTGTTCTGAGATCATGTCCCCTCATGCCACGAATTGCGATGACCAAAATGTCCCTCACGTACTAGATGAATCGTCTCCTTTGCTTTATACGAATGACATCGAATGTTCTACCCCAGCCAAACCCGCAATGACACCAATTCCCAAAGCTCAATTGTTAGCGTTGTGTCTTGCTCGCTTGGCAGAGCCTATTGGTTACACTCAGGTAAGGCGTCTTGAATTATATGCCCGCCCGTCGGATGCTTGGGATATCCATTCGTTCTGCGTCCGTTTATCTACAATTCTCACACCTAGTTCTACCTTTAGATCTTCCCATACATTAACCAGATGATCGAAGACCTCGGTATCGCAGAAAGCCCTGCGCAAGTAGGGTTCTACTCGGGCATCGTCGATAGTATCTTTTCTTTCGCACAACTATTTACGATATATGCGTTTGGTAAAATGTCAGGTAAGACTACTTCGTCAGCCTGTTCGTTTTGCCTAATACTAAGCCGCACTTTATGTAGACCGCGTGGGCCGCAAGCCTGTTATTCTATTCGGGCTGTCGGGTATAGCTCTAAGCACCACAATCTTTGGACTTTCTAATACATTTACTTGGATGATAATGGCGCGGACAATTGGTAGGCTCAATCGGTCTCTCAGTCCATTTTCAGCTATTGATTTTTTTTTATGTAGCTGGACTTTTCTCCGGGAACGTCTCGTAAGTGTCCCTTGGAATGTGCTTGTGCATATAAACTAATATAAGACCCTTTTTCAGTGTCATTCATTCGGTCTTGGGAGAGATCACCGATGAAACTAATTCAAATATCGGTAAGTTCCAAAGCCCTAAAAGCAATAATTAACTCACTAATGCCTTTGTTCCTAGCGTTCCCGTTATACGGACTTTGTTGGCCTATTGGCGCCATCGTTGGCCCTCTCATTGGAGGCTCACTGTCTCATCCCCTCCCCCGTTTCTCGCACATTTTCCCTATGTGGACGCACGGCTTTCTAAAAGCATACCCATACGCACTGCCCTGCATTGTCTCTTCTACCATCACTTTCCTCACAGTGATTTCTGCTTATTTCACTTTACAAGAGTCCCTTCCCGCTAAACGCAAGCAAATTGCCGAAAAGCGCTCAGAATCGCCGGTCCGGCCGACTATGAAACACACGTACGGGTCCGTACTCCGACCAACACCCACGTCAACCTTGCCGCCCCTAGCTGCCGATGACACCGCGAACCCATCAACTCACATCCGATGCGTGGGGGATTCCACAGAGGTCGAGATCGTACCATCCAAGCATGACTTCTCGATTACTGGGCTGCTATCGAACAAATCCATTCGAACACTGTGTGCTTCCAGCTTTTTCCTGAGTTTTATTGCTATGGGCTACGATGTGTTGTTTGTTTTGTTCGCATATTCGTGAGTTCCGTGCGTTTCCCGCAACTCTTTCCATCGGTGCTAAACCCGTGCTCTTGATAGGCCGATCCACGAGGGCGGACTTGGCTTTCATGTAAGCCTAAACATACCCCCACACTAATTCGAGCGCTCATATCAAATTAATTTACCCCTTGTTCTAGCCTTCTCAAATCGGATATGCTCTTGCCAGTTCAGGGACGATAGCTGCTACCATGCAAGCAGGGATAATGCCTATCCTCCTTCGTAGGTGGAAGGCCTCTACCTTGTTCAAAGCGTGTATGCTCGCCTGGCCGTTTGCGTTTGCGCTTCTCCCCATGCTCAACTTGGTCGCTCGCCTTGGATCTCATGTTGACAAGTCGGGAATAGGACGCACGCTCGACCCATCTGCATTGACAATGGTTTGGATTGGGATTGCGATCGCACAATCCCTGTCCAAGATCTCATGCTTGGGCTTTTCGTAAGTTTGCGCCCATTAGTATGGTACATGTGGTTCTAAATCCTTTTCTTCGTGTAAAGGATGCAAATGCTTCTCACAAAGTCCAACGCTCCTTGCCCGGAAGGTCTGGGCTCGACCAACGGTCTCGTCCAGGCCGTGATGTGTCTGGCCCGGATTTTCAGCCCTGCCTTTGTCAGGTACATTTCTCCTTCCTGTCGCGTAAAGAATCACGAATTGACGTATTTTATTAGCGCAATATTTGCTTTCACTGTCGAACACAACCTTCTTGGTGGCCAGCTTGTGTGGATCATCATGTTGATCGTGTGCTCAGCTGGGATTTACACCGTTCGTAATGTCACAGAAGGCAAGCCGCGATGAGGTAAAAATTCCGAGACAGCAGGCTTCTTTTCCAAAATGTACAATCCCCGATTGTGTTCAAGTTTCTACCCCTAGCGTCTTGGTTCCATTTCTCTTTCCCATCATCAATCGTCTTTTTGTCCACGCATATTTTTCCTTGGGATGTCTGATACGCGCAATAATTACTCAATTTTAACGTTCGATTCAATACATAAACGTGATGTAAAACATATTCAAATCGCACGCAAGCTGATTGCCGAGTTATCAAGGCGAGGGCGATGGCTAGACAGGCCCAGAACCTAGCGGGATCTCCTTAAGTCGTTGTATGCGGCGCTTATCCAGATCAACCACTTCATCGAATGCTTCACAAGTGATCTCAGTAAGTCCCAAAGCGAGAGACATCGTCCTGCGGAAAAGAGAGTTAGCGCTCAACGCCCAGAGTATAACCCGGAGACTGAAACAAACTTTGACAAGCGCATGCGGAGCCCATACTCATCAGCGGCGGAGTTATCATCCTTCCGTCCGCCAGAAGCACGTTCGGCTTGCCTGTCACGTACAAACATCTCTTGGACATGTTCGGCGAGCGTAGGTGCCGCCTTGAGGCCTGTTTGATTCCCTATCTTAATTCGAAACATGAGTCGTCGAAGTGCAAGAAGTTTGTCAGATGTCGGTGGTGGAGCGTAGAGATTAGAATCCGCGCGAGGGCGGACAGGGACACATAGGTCTGTCTATAGATGCCGTTGATAGTGTCAGTGGCGGTTGGAGGGCTGTGAGAAAGCAATGTTGGAGGCGCTTACTTTGACGAATAAGGCTTCTCGTTTTCCCTCTGTCACCACGACTGAACTTATGTTGGTTTTGAAATCAAAGGAGCTGTATGGAAATCGATAGGCGAGAGTTTGTCTCAATAGGACATCTTGAATGACCCTCACGTTTTCCACACCTGAACCATCAATTACAGCTTAGTCCAATGAGCTGGCTATTAATAAAATAGTCGATACTACCTCTCTCGGTTAGTTTGCCTTCTTCGATTCGCTCATCGAAGATTACTAAAGATCCCGGGGGTAACTGGAGGCGCCCCGCACTTAAGTCTTCCCTAGACGGCTCTGAATAGGGGGCCATGCTTGTAGTGTTGAGGATGTCCAAGCTGAGGGGTATATGCGAGACTAAAGGGAGCAGTTGTTCAAGCACTACAGCAATAGTGGGGACAGAGTCTGGTGTTGGAGATGCAGGGAAGCCAGTAAGGGTGATCGAGATGGGAGAATTGGTTGGTGATTTTGCATCACGCCTAAATATTGTTGGTTCGTCAGTTGGATGAAAGCTCAATATATTTTCGACTTACCCCCCAGATACAACACTCAGAGCAACCAATTTGGCTGCATCAAGATCGCCTCCCAACGCTTCTGCTATCGAATCAATCAAGACCAGCCAGTCGGCCTGAGAGTCAGACCCCGTTGCCTCTGATGAAGGAAACTCTGATGTTTGAAGCAGAGTAACTGGGTTTGGCTGCCAGTAAACGACGTGAAGTGTGGGGATCAAAGGCGAGTCGTGTGACTGGCTCCCAGCGTATGGTTCACGATCTAATATACCGACAAAGGTTGCGACATCAGTCAGAGAGAGCTTCGGGGCTCGTCCATAGATCTTGAGCTGCAGTCCGAGCTCTCCATTGGGTGATTTATAAGTGCAGAAAGGAGGCTCTTGGTTTATTGCTGTTTCGGTATAAGATCCTGCGTCTCCGTCTAGCAGCTGAGAAGGCCAGCTAGACTCCCCAGGGACCTGAATAGCCCATAGGACATGTCGTTCTCGTAGCTTAGAGTAGTCGACGTCTTCTAATGACGAGGCAGGTTGAGATTCGTCTACATCAACTGTTGGACTCCGAGAATCTTCCGTTGCCCAGCCACCAACAAGTCCGTTGGGTTGTTGGGCGAGGTATATTTCAGGCGATATTGAGTTGTCTTGCACCATCAGTCGCATACGTACAAGTGATCGCTCTTGTATCGACTCAAGCGCATCGCGAGTGCGAGGGTTGTGAATCTTTTAAAAGTATTAATAAGAGCTACAATTTGAAAGAGGTTATTGCATTACTTCCTTTAAACCGCTCTCAGAATTTACCACGCTCCGAAAGTGGGCTTCCACTACTCCAGGGAAGTCGTCTCTGGAGATAGCATCAGAGCACCAAACAAAATATGCCAACTGGAGATATACATTAGCTTGGAAACATCCTGTTGTGGCGAGGACTCTTGTAATGTCTTCCATAGAGACTGTACAACGTTATTTGGCGTGTAGAGCGCGTCTGGCATATGTGAGGACACCATGGGGATAAAGGCGAGAGCAATGATGTGCTGTGTATGCGGAGACGCAGTGAAGTCAAGAACAGAGACGCGTTCCTGACTAATCGCTAATTAGTGACTACACAGCCACCAGCGTCGGCCGAATATGAAATGGTGATCGATGAGATCTCTTGAACTCGACTCCAACCGCCTTTGGATGCTCAAAGCTTAGCTGCACCTCAGTGCAAAGCCTCATACTAGGACGCGATAATGGCGTCCTCTACATTGAATGGCGTCACGGTCGTGTTGGGGTCACAGTGGGGCGACGAAGGAAAAGGGAAGCTGGTAGACGTCCTTGCGGCCGAGGCAGATGTTTGTGCTCGCTGTGCGGGTGGCAACAACGCAGGGCATACTATAGTTGTTCAACACCCGAACGACGAAAGCGTCAGCGAGAAAGTACGAGGGAAGAAGATCAAATATGATTTTCACTTGCTTCCTAGCGGTGAGTTCAATATATTTTGTCCCATACGTCTGGGATGCTCATTCAGACGAAGGCCTTGTGAGCCCCAAGTGTACCTCAATAATTGGGCCTGGGGTTGTCGTCCATGTTCCTTCCTTCTTCGCCGAGCTTGACGCTCTGGAGCAGAAAGGTATGTTAGTACACAGCGCTTGTGACTATTTGTAGGCGTTTAAGCTTTGTTAAACTAGGACTCGATTGCACCGGCCGTATCTTCTTGTCGGATCGTGCCCACCTCGTCTTTGACTTCCATCAGATCGTCGACGGGTTGAAAGAAGTGGAGCTCGGTGGTAAAAGGCGAGTAAACCCGAACACTCGCATGACAGCATGTTTATAGTTTCGGACAGTATCGGGACTACCAAAAAGGGCATCGGTCCAGCATATTCTTCCAAGGCGTCTCGGTCTGGGATGCGGGTGCATCACTTGTTCGATCATGATGTCTTTGCAACGAAATTCCGGAAGCTTGTTGAGGGTCGATTCAAGCGTTATGGTCACTTTGAATATGACACAGAAGGCGAGATTGTCCGATACAAGGTATGGATGTTTGGTAAACCATGGTGCTAAGCGCATATACTCACATAAAGTCAATAGGAATTTGCGGAGCGTCTTCGGCCTTTTGTGATCGATACTCTTACCTACATTCACAAGGCGATTGATCAGAAGAAACGAGTGTTGGTTGAAGGCGCCAACGCTCTAATGCTCGATATCGACTTCGGAACCTATCCGTTTGTGACAAGTTCGAGTACTAACATCGGAGGTGAGATAAATTGACCTTTTCAGGTGTGTACAGCTGATGATAATGTGTCCAAGGCGTATGCACCGGACTCGGTATCCCGCCAAAGAAGATCGGTACTGTTGTTGGCGTGGTTAAAGCATATACAACTCGTGTTGGAGGTGGTCCATTTCCCACCGAACAACTAAACGTAAGTAATCTATGTTTATGGACCTTGCAAATCTTTCTAAAAGAAATTAGGATGTCGGGGAGTACCTGCAACGAGTCGGAGCCGAAGTTGGTGTTACAACGGGGCGAGTGCGTCGATGTGGATGGCTAGACTTAGTCGTCTTGCAGCATTCCAATCGTGTCAACGGCTACGACACTTTCAATTTGACCAAGCTGGACGTGCTTGACGATATGAAAGAGATTAAAGTCGGAGTTGCCTATTTGCTAGACGGGAAGGAGATGGAAGGGTTCCCAGGTGAGCACCTCAATATTCCAAGCTGTTCTGAGTACTAAGATATGTAATGTAGCCAATCTCGACCTCCTGGAACGTCCCGAGTTTGAAGTCAAGTACAAGACACTGCCTGGCTGGTCAGAACCCATCACAGAAGTGCGTGAATGGGACAAGCTGCCAAAGAATTGTCGCGCGTACGTCGAGTTCATCGAAGAATTCATGGGTGTTCCTATCAAGTGGATAGGTGTTGGACCCGGTAGAGACGCAATGATTGTAAAGCCATAGAGTTATGTGTAAAGTATTCTAAATATAAAACCTTGGATATCCTCGGAGACAGGAGAAAGTTGAGGAAAAGCACTTCAACCAGGACGCATGTAAGGGAGATTTCTTGTCAATCAGTCAAGGCCCACATTAGAATCTATCATAATTCGTTGGCGATCAGCAGCCAAACCCCGATCTCCTGAGGTCTTGATAACAGACTGATACCGTTCGACATCAGCCAAATGTATTTTGGATCCACCACAGACAACGAAGACAATAACGGGGCGTCGCGCTGCTATAAATGTTATATTGGCACTCCTAGAAACTAAAATCACAACAGTACTCACCTTCAGACTTTGGAACTAGTTTCTCCAACAAGCCTGGTATATATGCGGGTGACAGGGTAACTGCACACCCCAGTTCTACGAGCATCTTTTGTTCGTCTATGATAGGCAGACATGTCACCAACCTGGGCATCACATGATAGCACCACAATCATCTCACCGAGGAATCCAAGAGTGCTACGCATCGCCACTTCATCTGAAACAGTCACCGCTGTGAGGCTACGGAAACTTTTTGAGTCTCGAGCCCTTCGATCTAATGCCTGTTCGAGAACGGCTTGAGCAGGAGAAGGTGCACCAAGAGATCCTGCTTGGGAATTAATTGAAGATAGGTGTACTACGGAGACATTCGACTGTTTAACAAACGTGTTATAAATATACACGAACTCTTTAAAACTTCAAGCTCATACCTGTGTATTGGACGAAACTCTTGTTTTTATAAGGATCTCAGCCTCGCTTGGTATCAATGTTTGGCTGTCCTTGTCCTCCGAGTTTGCTAGAAGGGATAGATGGAAACAGTTTGATCCAAATGTCTCAAAAGTGATGACCTGAGCTGTAGTAACGAGTGCGCGGTCAACTTATTGCCAGAATCTCCAACATGGTGAACATCCGGCAAACGTACTTTGGTCCCATCCTACAGCACTGATACCTTGAATGACTCCTCCAAGTAGACCAGCTCCTCCAACGCTGCAGACAATAGCATCAGGTTTGACTCCATGAGGCAACTGCCGAGCTGTTTCGTGAACCAGAGTAGAGTGTCCTTCCCATAGTGTCGGATGGTCTACATGATCGTTAACATTCATAGTTATCCCTGATGACAAAACAAGACCAACCATATGCGTGGAAGAGCACACTGTAAAAATGTTATTGTATTGGCATCGTGAGACTGAACAATTGTACGTACGCATGCTCCGTGTTTAAGCAAAATGTTCGTGCGCTGTCTAATGCCTCTGCGTAGTCCTTACCTCCAATGACTACTTCAGCGCCAGCGGCCAGTAAAGCAGGCTTGACCTCATGTGCTGCTGACGGTAGATAAATGATGTGCGCACACCTTTTGTAGCGTCAGTTCTATGTAACAACCTAAAAATAATTTCTGTACATACCGAGTGCTTTGCCGGCCCATGCCAAGGCAAGCCCAGCATTCCCCCCACTTGCTGTTACAAGGTGTACCCCTGGGCCGTGCTCCTTGACCACTCGTGCAGCATATAACGACATGCCTCGGTACTTGAAGGACTGGGAGGGCTGTAGAATCTACAATATGGCCCAACTTCATTCATTAATAGATGAGATTGGATGAGATTGGTGGACATACGTCTAGCTTGAGATAGACGTCGTATCCTAGTCGACTGGACATGAGAGGGGCAAAAATGAGCGGGGTTTCGATATGCATCGGATTGTTGGGGTCGACAATGGACTGGACTGGACCATTTATGATTTGCTGCTCCATGGTAACTGCTAGAGTGCTAGTGGGGGCAAGATAATTTTGGTGACTATTGAATGGTCTGGTTTATAAGCGCATCTGGTTTGCTTTAGTGAATAAGCAACATCCGAGTCATTTCAGTTGTAGCCGCTGGGCAGACGTGGAAGACTTTCGCCGATGCCAGCTCTTTTCTAGCACCTTCTATGCAACTCTTACAAGCATATGCCTATCAAATTGTCTACGTAATATGCAGGTGACTGAAATCGGGACGATAGGTGAATCCTATACATTATTGAGTTCGCAATGACTTAACTTCAAGCTCTGATTCTATCATTATGTGTTGGCGAGCGATCTCAAATCCAGAAGTGCCAGATTGTTTCACGATGTTATGGTACCGCTCGATGTCCTGGAGTGTCGTTTTGGCTCCACCACAGACGATAAATACGAGTACAGGGCGATGGGAGGGGTCTATTAGCCAGAAATACCATCACTTCAAGTGGGCAAATCATCACAATAAGGCTCAAACTCACCGGTTTTGGGTACTAACTTATCGAGAAGCCCTGGAACATATACGTGCGCGAGTGTGGCTGCACATGCCAGCTCTACAAGCATCTTTTGTTCGTCTACCGAATATAATCCAAACATCACACACGGCGAGACACTAGAGGCAGAATGTTTACCTAAAAATTCAAGAACCGTATGGATGACTATCTCATCGGGCAGGCTAACAGCAGTTAATCCAGAATAGTTCATCGGATCTCGGGATGCCTTAAATCGACGCTCTAATCCCAATTCTACTGCCATATGTGCTGGAGATCGTGCACCAAGCGAGATTGCTTCAGATGTGATTGCTGGGAGCGTTGCAATTGTCATATTCGCCTAGCATATGTGTCAACTTTTAGCAATCTACAAGCCTAAAGAGTTATACCTGTGGGCTGTTAGGAGATGTTGCCGTCACCGTCGATAAAGTTGTGTCCACGGGAATGAGCGCTCGCACATGAGGATCTTTAACATTAGCTAATAGGCTTAAATGGTAGGCGTTGGCCCCATGAGTCTCCGAAGTAATAACCTGAGCTATATGGGTCACTATCAGCGCTGAAAAGCGAGTATATGCGTTTGAACGGACTTCGTTCCCAGCCCACATCGTTTGCTCCTTTAAGTACGCCGCACAGGAGGCCACCACCCCCAACACTGCACAAGACTGCGTCGGGCACAATATTATTTGGAAGTTGCCGAGCTACTTCATGTATCATTGTTGCGTGGCCTTCCCATAGCGTAGGGTGATCTGAGAAGTAGTAGTAGTGTAAGTTTGGGGAGCGCGCATATTTGTGAATTGTTACCATATGAAGGCACCAGGACACTTGGAGAGCGGCAGGAATGAATGGATACAGCTAAGGCGTAGTAAGGTTGAACAACATACGCTTGAGGGTTGTTTTTACAGAACTGCTTTGCATTCAACAGCGCGTCTGCGTACTCGTTGCCTTCCACCACAACATCTGCTCCTGCAATCTGGAGCGCCGCTTGCGCTGAAGATGCCGTAGCCGGGATGAAAATCGAAACGCGAACACCTAAAAATCATTAATAGCGGAATCGTTCGGAGTCGTTTTCGCTGTACCTAGCGATTTGCCTGCCCAGGCCAGAGCGAGTCCCGCGTTTCCGCTACTGGCGGCCACTAGGTGGACACTAAGTCCGTACTTTTCGATGGCCCGGATCGCAAAGAGGGATATTCCTCTATACTTGAACGATTGAGACGGTTGAAGATTCTAGAACGCTTTTTTATCACTAATCCCAATGTTGGATATACCAACATACTACATACCTCTAGCTTGAGATAGACATCATATCCAATCCGAGTTGACATCAAAGGAGCATACACAAGGGGAGTCTCGATGTGCATAGGGCTATCCGTGTCGTACATCTTGTCCCCAAGCACAGGTGTAGTGCAAGTTTTAGCCATAGATACCAATAGTCCACCCAGGATGGTCGCAATGTTCCAGGATTTTAGCTCACTCTGTTGAGTGCTGACTCGATTTCAGCGCTTATACTATTGGTTTATCCTCTAGTTGAAAGCTAACCAATATTCATATTTTCTCAGAGCGCTCAGCTCGAATTCACTCACCTACATGTTTAACTCAGCGCATCTTTTATATTGCGTGCGCGTTCGTTCATATCCCAACCACCACCAACACCTCCACTAAAATCGATTCTCATGCCGGCGTCCATATTAACCTGAAGATCCCACATATGCGTAGCTTTTGCTCTCCAAGAGTCAGCTCTGGTGAGAATTTTTAGTCTTGATAGCCAGGGCATACAAAACTACTCACGTTGCATCACTATATACAAACACTCTTGAGCTAACTAGGCGAAGTGTCTGGTCTTTAGCACTTTGTTGATCCCACACCCAAATTCTTGGCCCTGTGTAAAATTCCTGCGGGTGCAAAGTTCAACCATCATCATTAAAGGGTATGGTAGCACATACTTGGAAGCCATCTTCGTCAATCAATCGGTGGCCAGGTTTGATGCGTTTAGGAACAGCAGTTGGCAAAGGAGGGCAAGGCGCGACGGAAACGTCGTTGAAGAGCCTAAGTAACTTGATGTTGGAGGCACCTGATAGAAGCTCTTGTGATGTTCCGCCTAGGGGTTGCCTCGTTGGATCAACAACAATGAATATTGCATCAGTCTCATATGCAAGAGTCGTCTTGGTGGGCTGATCTTCCTCTTCCATGACTGCGTCCTGCGCGTCGCTTGACTCAGCTTCGTCACTCTTTTCCTGTGTCTCGTCATCTTCCTCTTCGCTTCCACTATCCTCATCCATTGGTGAGTCGTCAACGCTATCTAGCGAACGCCTTTCCACATCCTCTAGAGATGACAAGAAACTATTCCACTCAGCCTCATCGGTTGGGTCATAATGGGTTCGGACAACAATGCCGTGGGTCCCGATTACATTGCTGTCGGTGAGTCCTGGTATATCGTGTGGATCGAGATCTGTGTCTAATAACGGTGTCGCTGGGGATACACCTGAAGCCTACTTATTATATGAGGCGAACAAGACATATCTATTAACACCTCGGCTCACTTTTTGGATGACTTCAGTCTTTTCTAGCTTGGAAAGTCTCCAAAATTGATTAACTGTCTGCAGCTTTAACTGGCGCCGGCCAATATCGCGTAGTTGTGTGCGAGCCTCCACATAAGCCAACTGTATTTGAGAGAAGTGAGGCTATCACATTGTATACCCTGAAAAGACGGCTTACGGAGAGGTATTGTTTCAGACCCAATTCGTTCATCTCGATATTTTGCTTCAGAACGAAGTCAAGAACAAGCGCGAGCAAGCACGTGTTTATTTGGCTTTGTTTCATGGTAATACTAAATTAAACAAATCGACGCAATAAATGTAAAGAACTTGTCAAAGATGATACACTCGTCACACCGCTGGGCATAGCCCTGAAAAGACGCTAAGTATACTCGGCTTGAAAGAAAGAAAAAAAGACGATACACTAATGTGTGGTAGATAACAAGAATATCAGGATAAGAAAACACATATAAAAATCGTAGAACAGGTGCAGTTTAGTAGATAAAGTATAAGTATCTTAACTCAGTATTCAAACCAAGCTAAGTACCCCAATAGCAGCACATAAGACGCTCACAACGCAAGCTCCAAGCTCCACACCAGGTTTCATCGCTCCATTCGAGCCAGAAGGAGATCCACCCGTGTTCGGAATGGCCTGGGGGTTATTCGAGTTGATGGTGCTCACATTGAGTTGGGCGGGCAAAGTCTTCAAGTACGCCTGACGCGCGGACTGGAACTCGGAGCTTGCCTGAGCAGCATCCGTCAATGGTAGGAGCTTGATGAAGGGGTTCTGGTCTGGCTTCCCGGAGGTGCTGTTACCGATGTTGCCAAAGTCATATACAGTGTATGTGTTCCTGAGCTGTGAATAGCGAATGGTTCATGTCAGCTGGATATATGCGGTGCACAAAGTAGGTTGTACGCACGAATGCATCGCCCAGAATAAGATCGACAATCCCGCCACCAGCTTGGCTAGTAAAAGGTTGAAAGGCGTTTGTGCAGACTGTAAAATTTTGTCCATTGACTTGGACCGTGTTAACCACCGTCAAATCTAAGGGGTGAATAGGAATAGTGCGTCCGCTAGAGTCACAAAGTTAGGTGTGTGGTGCTCGCCGAAAACGAATAACTCACCCAATGTAGAAGGTCAGGTTACCTTCAGCAGTGCACGGAACGACATATGTGGCATTCGAAGTGTCCTGAGTGTAAAGAACACCACCCATCGAAGTATAGATAGTGTGCGCAAGGTTGGTGGTGAGTTGAGGGAGCGAATAGCCTGTGTCTAGTACGACGGCCAGCTTTCCACTCGGAGGGAGGTTGTCGCCTTCAGTAACAGTCGACTTGAGCGTCTGGTTCTGGCCGTTGAATGCAATCCCATCAAGCAGAACAGACCAGTAGATATTTCGGGTAGAGTTAGCACTGAAAACGGGGATTGGCTCCGTGTTGTTGACTGCCTCGAGCCCTGAAGCAAACGTGCCAATGTCAAAGGAGCCAGTGTCGGTATCGTTGCTGTCATAAAGCCTGTCTAGGCGGAAAGCGATATGGTTGGGTGTGGTGGGGTCGGATGCGAAGATATTAGAGAGCAAGCTGCGGCCCCAGGTTGCACCAGGGAAATTGCGCTGAACAACCCCGTTGACGTTGGATAACGTGTCAAAGCCAAGCCCGAGGAGCCCAGCCGCCGTACGACCCTCGATAATGGATGTCTGCTTCTCCTGTTGGACATACAAAAAAGTCTGATTGGCGACGTTGAACCCGGCGAACGACACGTCGATCTGGGAGATGTATCCCGAAACGCTTCCCAGACCATAACTGTCTGTGAGCGTAAGGTCCTTCTGCAGAGAAAGGGTCAGCGAGCAAGTCTGAGTTGTGGCATGAGATACATACTGCCACTCGAGCGTTAGCCAAAAGGCCGTCCACATAGTCGTATAACCACAGGTCGGTGCTCCCTGTATCCAAGCTCATAGGAACATCTAACACAACGCCATCAGCGACACTGCACGTTCAGCTCAAATCCGCGCGTACCTTTCCCGTCAACCGTCAAAATTGCAGAATAAAAGTTGTTCACAGTATTGTTCAAGCCCAGAGAACCCGAGTCCGCTAGCACTCTGGGCCGTGATAGTAGCCCAGAGGTGGGCGTCGAAGCACGTCTAGTGAACGGCAAATGCACCGCAGACGTCGAGGAGATGACCAAGCAGGCAGACACGAGTGAGTACTTCATAGTTTGGATGCAGCGGACTTTAATGGGGACTTGCCTCGAGTTTTATACCGACGCCCGGGCCGCGCATTCGCAAATCTACTAGGGCCTAATTTGGTGACATCATTGCCCGAGTCTGTTTCGACTCCGACTGTTTTCAAGAGCATATACTGGCCAATCGGGGCAATGGCCAAGCGCGCCACCGCCTGAAATAGCACAACTAATAAACAAATGATCTTGGGGCCAAAGTCACAGCATGGGATTGCTGTGCTATTTGATCGGTGTATGACGTGGTTTACGGTATGGAACCTGCTGGGAAAGATTTGGGTCTCGGGATTGCCAAGAAAGCATATAGAGGAAAGCTTTCGAAGCGAAGAACCATATACCAGGGCGATGTATCACGGCGAAGAAGTAGAAATGTCCAACATGCAGCTGAAATCAGCATTGTTGGAGTCATCCAGAATACGTCTCGATCAAGTCGTGAGAAAGACTAGGTCTATTTTGTGAGCTCGGGTTGTATTTGGACCATCCGTATGAAATGACGCCAACTGTAACAAAGGTACAAGAAGCAACTAGAACATATTTTTAACACTCTAAACAAGTCAGAACATGGCGAGCTGGTGAGCTCAAAGTATACCGCATCCGGGCTCTGTCGAAGTTAACTTACCACAATACAGTAATCGGAATGTAATACGGTGACTTGGAATTAGATAAAAATCTCAAGAGGAGATAAATCGTATATACTCGGAATACGGAATGCATCATTGTGTAAATATTAGCATCATCCACTGTCGTGGCTCTGTTGTGGCTGGTCAAAACTTTGTGCCAATCGTGCGTCGTTACATTACGTAACCCAAACACTCCCAAGGCTTGCAACCATGGCGCCTTCGGAATCGCCACCACCTGCTTCACCTCCTACTTCTAAACCGTCCAAGTCTGAGAACTCTCCCGAAAAATCTCATACAGGACAGGACAAAATACCAGCCCCACCAGAACCCACGGCAAAGCCACCTAGCACCGCTAACCCCAACACCAATGCTACTGACACGTCTCTAACAGCCGACTTGGACAAATTACTCGCACGCGAGGCTACAGCTTTCCAGCGCGACATAGAGGTAAGCCTGCTGCTGTACCCAGAAACAAATTTACTCAAATCGATTTTAGGTCGAACGAATCTTGAAAGCCTTCAAGCTTAATCCATATGACCTTCTTGGGCTCGACACTAGCGCCACTCCGGGAGAAATCAAAAAACGTTACCGGCAGCTTTCGCTTTGTGAGTGTATACGTTCACAATGTACAAATTACTACTGACTCGACCCTAGTTATTCACCCCGATAAAACGACGCACCCGCGCGCTACGGATGCATTCGACCTCCTTAAGAAGGTAGGCCACTACTACCATCTCAATTGAGACATACATTTATACCATACAGGCAGAAGGAGATCTCATGGATCAAGCAAAACGGGATGAATTGGATGCGGTGATGCTTGAAGCTCGCGCACAAACGCTCAAAGCCCACTCTCTCCCCATAGGGATAAGTGATACAGACTCTCGTGTGTTGGCGTTGGTGCCGAATCTTAAGGATCAAGTCAGGGCGAAGGCCAAGGACATTCTCATTGACGAAGAAGGTGGGTATAATGGGTGTGCTCGTGACCTGAACTAATTGTTTTGAACATTCATTTAGTTCGTAGGCGAAAGTAAGTGCTATTTGACTCACGAAAACCAATAGCTCTTAATGGCACGTTTACAGAGCTGTGAAGATGAACCTTGCCAATGAAGGTTTGGAAGCTCGACGCAAGGAAGAAGAATCAAATGCCAAGAAACGAAAGGCAGAAGAGGATGTTCGGTGGGAAGGTATGTTTTGTTGATGACTCGCCATCTAGTGGACTATGTTCATCGGTGCTTTGGCAGAGAACCGAGAACAGCGTGTGGGCAGCTGGAGGAATTTCAATACCGAAAAGAAAAAGAAAAAGACCAAACCGAATGTGATAGGGTAGTTTCTTGGAGCAGGCTCATTGCTTGCATCTGCCCAGCATGTTGATGGGATACTTGCTGCACTTGTGTTGGGTATGGCGTTCGCTACAACCCAAAGACTAACGCCTTTATTGTGCCTGTAAGCTGATCTCCATATATAAATTACAGTTTGTCTACGTGTCTCGTGTACTATACAACTGCATAAACTACAGGTTGCCCAAAGCTATAAAAACGAACAAGCAAAGTCTAACGAGAGCGTCTATAGTTTCTTGATCTTCTTCAAACTCGTGAAGGCAGAACTCGCTCCCCAGTCTCGAGTACGCTACACGCCAGATTGATCATCGAGTGGATACTCGAGGGCAGGTATCGTCCGCGGCGCAGTTGAACCTCGCCTTCAGGTTGATCTTTTTGCGTCTGCAAAAACGGACAGGCCTTTGAGTTGTGGTTTGTATATACGTATTTCTACAAAGCTCACCATGATTGCCTTGTCGACGTTGACCGGGAGAGCGATAGTGAGGCGCACGAGCTGCATAGTTAGCTTTAGCCTCCCGGGTATGTCAAAATAGGAGAGTTGTCGTAAAGCATGTTGGATCTCGTATAACCGTATTAATTCAAACTTGATTAACCTAAAGTGTTGTTGCCCAGCTGGAAGGTTGGCTATCTATTTGAGACCCAATCTAGTGGCTGTTTAACAGTATGCTTACAGATAATAACATCCCGCAGGTTGACCAAGACATGGAGTAGCGCCTCGGTCTTATCGTCGCCAAAACCAAGTGCTGGATTGGCTTCATTGATAGAGCCTGCGTTGCATCGAGTATGAGATATTCGTATGTGCAAACCAACATCCAATAACTTACGCAGAAACACTCGAATTATTTCAAAATCCCCGTCTAGAAAATCTGCCCACACAGCTTGCAAAACCCTTTGGACCTAATCAGCACAGGGTACTTTGCAAATGACTAGTAAATGCTCACTGATTCAACGTGTCATCGGCGTTGTGCATTGCTTGGGCTTGGCCGCCTATGGCATCATTCAATTTCTTATTATCGTAGAGTTTTCTTGTTCGTGGATCTGATAGTATGGAATACGCATAGGAAAGTCGTTGAAAAGCTGAAGTGGCTCGTGGTTCATTCGGGAATTTGCTAAGCGAGGAACGATCGAAAATCAGACAAGCTCAGGCTCAAACGCACCATATTGCTTACTCTGGGTGGCATCGTCGACATAAGCTCATATAAGCACGTCGTAGCTCTTCAGGGCTTGTGGACCGTTCGACTCCAAGTATGGTGTACAGGTCAGAACAGCATAATATTCGTTCGATTAAAGATCCAGTTTGGTCATCCGAAAACTCGCTGCCTAGACTGAAGTAATCGGATTTACGGGAAAGAATAACCTCTGATGAGCATGCTGGAATGGACGAACGGCCCCAAGGATTCATGAGACTGGAAGCTAGAGCATGCTCGAGTCAGTCACCTAGTCCCTACTGAGACAAACGCCAGTCATACCTGTGTGAACGACATAGGAAAGCATTGCACCATTGAAAGCAGTTTGCACACAAGTTTAAAAATTGGGTACCAGTGTTGGTCGCAAGGGCTTTGTGAAATTGGGGGTCGATAGTCGTTAAGAGAAATCACAAGCGCATGCAAACCAATTTGCCAGTTCCATGTGATTGTGGCTATGCTGTTGCGATCTTGCCTGAGTTGCTCGTTATCTCGGCTTTAAGACTTGCTTGAGAAGCTAACGAAATGAGGAATACCAGGAATGATATATGCCGTGTACGCTTAAAAATATTGTTTAGATGCGGTCAAGAAAGCCAATGACTCCTAGATACAATTGCATGAGATGAAGGAGAGGGCAATGCGTGTCTAGCCTAATTCGCAAGAATAAACTTCACAGTTTTGCCTGAGGCTTAGCGAGCTGTGTAAAAACATGTTAATGTTTGCACACACACAGACGTTTGATACTCACCTTGAGAACGGCCTCAAGCTTAGTGGCCATCATCATGTTGCCCTTGGTCTGAATGGTTGGTTGTTTAGGATCAGTGCGAAAGAGGATATGATGAGCGGCTTACCTTGAGCTTCCCAGTCATGAATGCCTTCTGGCCGTTGAGAGTACCACTTGCCAACTCGGTAAAAGTTTCTGTCATCATATGTCAGCGCTGGCATAATCGTACGAAAAGTACGTAAAACACACCATCTATAGAACGTGGGTTAGTTTCAACATGCTCGATCGCTTTGAGTTATATTACGAACCGGAGAGCAAGATCGTCACGTCTGGCTTGCCGGCGGCAGGACCTTTCTTCACTGTACCCTCCTTTTTAACTAAACACAAGGTCATGAGAAGGCAAAGACACTATAGAGGCAAGGTATACATACGGTCAATTGTCCAGATAGCCTCCTTCTTCTCCACGTTGGATACTCGCAGCTCGAAGATACCATTGGTCTGCGAATAGTTGTGCGTAAGTTCAAGTAGATGACGAGCCAGAGAACATTGTACGAACCTTCTTGATCTGCTGTTTCTTCTGTGCGTCGCTCAGCTTGTCAAATGCGCTGCCCAGTCCAACGATAATGTCCGAGGCCTAGCCAATGTGTATTCGTCACTATGAGTCAACTAACGTAGTAAGCCTTGCACACCTGGAATCCTGATTCCTTCAAGTCAGACATAGTGGCTGGTTAGATGAGATGGACGAGGAAGATAAGGCGGGGTAAAATGAGGGAGGTTACACGATGCTGGTATCCCTAGCCAGTTATTGTAGCTATTCGATCTGGTTCACGCACTGAGCTCGATTCATGTGAACAGGCGCACGAATGCATGTGATTTAGTGGCTATAACCGGTCGTCCGACCACGTGACACAAAGGCGCCTCGTCCTGACTTTGACTTCTGCGAGGTAAATCATCATGCAAGGATTCAATAAATACTATCCGCCAGACTATGATGGAGAGAAGCACAAGAGCCTGAACTCCTATCGAGGAAAGCATGCTCTCGGGGATCGCGCTCGAAAGATTGATCAAGGAATTCTTATTACCCGGTACGTCCATCCTTTCACAGTCAGTGGCTATCGTAATTTAACCTTTTGGTACCGAAATTACTAGATTTGAACTTCCTTTTAATATCTGGTGGTATGTGTTGTGTCTTATTCTTGAATCAGGAGTAGTATTGATTGCCCAATGTATAGCGGAGGATGCGATGCCCATATCGGAATGGGTGTGCGATACAATGCCGAGAAACGCAAGATTGGCAGCTACTATACGACACCCATCTACGCCTTTCGATGTAAATGTCATTTATGCAGCAATTGGTTTGAGATAAGGACAGATCCACAGGTGTGCAACAGCTCTTTCCAAGTCGCGTTTGCCACACACTGACAATTACTAGAACACCAGATACGTGGTCGAATCCGGTGCGAGACAGAAAATGGAAGACTGGAACCCAGAGGAAAACGGAGGGTATGCTGTACATGGTACGTACTATCCTATTCTCCACTTCATACCTCTTATAGTCCGACTTCAGAAAACGATCCCTCCAAAAAGGCCCCGCTTGACCCCCTGCAATCTCTCGAAAAGTCTACGAATCAAGAGGAGAACTTTGTCAAGCATGCTAAACCACACCTCGAACAATTGCAAGAACTCTCGATCGCTCGCTCCTCCGATCCATATGCCCTCTCCTCGCGTTTACGCAAATCGTTCCGGACCGACAAGCACGCTGCGCTACGTGTCAAAGCTTCGGATGATGCCGTTCGGGAACGATATGGCCTCGATGCGGGCCTTAAACTGGTGGACGCAAACGATGCGTTATTGAGAGAAGAGGCAAAGGTGGGGTGGGAAGACGGAAAGCGGCGGCTAGTGGAAGAGGGCACCAAGAAGCGGCTAGAGGACGCACACAATGGGCTATTGAGTACTTCGGGCGGCGCGAGCTCTTCATCCGACGCAGGACCAAGCCGCTTGGCATCTAGCTCGGAGTCTCGACTCTCTGGGCGCACAGTATCGATCCAATCTCCTCCAAAGCAGAGACAGCCCGATTCTCGGCCTATCCATAAAACCCACACCCAAGCTCATAAATCTGCCATTCGATCCACCCCGCTATCTCGGTCAGGCGCTACCTCAAAGAAAGAGCAAGCTCAGTCTGCCAAGTCCAAAGCCGTGTCAAATCTTACTGCCACGCTGGTTGCCAACTCGGCTCGAAAGCTAGATCCGTTTGCGCGGGGCGGAATTGGCGTTATGGGTCGGACAACTTCCAAATTACCAGGCCTAGTGTCTCGTAAACCGTGAGCTAGATACCTTTTAGATCGTTGGGTTATGTGTAGCCTTAGAGATTGCTGTTTGTTTTTACACTGTATTGAAATTGGAAGCTTCGTATATATTCCTGCTCTTAACTATTGTCACACCGTGAAGAAACATAAGGGAAATGCTAATCTCGACAACACAGGAGTTCAATAGCAGATGTAGTACAGCCTATTCACGACACGAGACACAGACGACTCCAGACCCAAGTCACAAACGTAAAAAAGAGAAATAAAAGTCAAAGGAGAAAGGCGCATAATCAGGAGAGCAAAAGACACAGAATAGGCACAGCGAATCAAGAACAGGCACAGGAAACAGAGGAGTGAGACTATATGACACGCGAGAAAGATCATATTAATATATACCGAAACGAGGCATGGCGGATAGGTGGGTGACTAGTGGCAACAACATGCAGAGTATCAAAAATGCGACAAGAACCAAGATTTATACAATTGGTGCTCAGCGCACAGACGACCAAACTCGTTTTACGCTGCGGTGCCGGTGATTCCGATCCAGGAGTTCGCGTTCGGTTCGATGGGGCCGTTCCAGTTGAAGCCGTTCGCACCGCCACCCATGAAGTACGCGCCTTCAGACATTTCCCCATCGTTGAACGCCTCCCAAAAACCCTCGGTCAGAGTAGGTGCCCTACCGCCAGCGAGGCTCTTCCCGTCCCCCGCTGGCGCTTCCCCCTTTCCCGGGCTTCTCTGGCTAAGATGTTCGATCTCGTCCGCTGCAGAGTCCGGAGTCTCCTTGTTGGTGTTTAAATCGGGTGTATCCGCCTCGAGGACATCAACACCCGCCCCACCTAAAGGGTCGTCGTCGCCAATGGTATCGTTAAGGTAGTAAGAAAAGTCAAACACGTCCTCGACCTTGGGACCAGAGTCCGCTTGTGGGTCGTTCAACTGTGCTTGTGTCGAACCACTCGGGCCAGCACTCGGACCTTCGAGGAACTCGTTTAACTGGGCAAGAATATCCAAGTCGATGCCATCCCCGTTCGGTCCCGGTGCGACCTGCTGGAGTTGACCAAGCGCATCGTCCATCGACGCGATCGGGTCGTCGTTGCGATACTCGAGCTTGATCTGCTCAGTCGATTCGAGCTCCGTCTTGACCCGCTTGGGTGACGAAGGTCCCGCAACGGGCACAACCGACTCGGCAGAGGGCGCCTCATCCTCGCGCTGGCGCTTGTTCGAATGCGGCTGATCAAACGAGAGCGGGGGTGGCATCTCGAGCTTGAGACCCTTCTTCGGCTTCTGGGGTTGAGACGGCGTGCGCTTCGCTTGGACCTTGGCCTTGCCACCTCGAGGCGACTTGGGCGTAGCAGGCTCGTTACCAGGTGTTGGTGCAGATTCCATGTTCGAGGGCGTGTGGGCAGCTGCAGGCGAGGGAGTATTGACTGGCTGACCAGGTGCGGCCTGCTTTCGCTGTTTAACAGTCGACGGGCCCGGCTTGGAAGCCTGCCCAAGGCCAATTTGAGGTTTCGACGGGTCAGGCTTGGGCGAACCATACTGAGGCTGGCTCGGCGGCCTTTGTTGGACCAAAGCCGGAGGCTGAGCAAGCCCTCCGTTGTTGTTCAACTGCATCGCGAGCGCGTGTTGCTGTTGCTGCTGCTGTATCAAGTGCTGTTGATGTTGCTGCTGCTGGATATGTTGCATCTGCTGCTGCGATAGCTGTCCATCTCCGCGATAACCCGCCGCCGCTACTTGCTCCTGATGCTGCTTGACCTTTTGAGCGTACGCAGTCTTGAGCGTGTGGATCGCCATACGAAGGCTGTTCTGAGCCATCACGACCTCCTCGAGCGACATGATGTAGTGTTGCTGCCCGCTCTGCAGAATCCGATGCTGCTCTCGCAAAAGCGCCGCCTGAGAAGATAAAATCGTATCAGATCAACACAAAAAGCAGCTGAAAAAAGCGATAATCACCTGGTCCAAATACTGCCTCGTCTGCTGTTGGTTATTGAACAACATGTAATGCAACGACGCCGTGCGCTCAAACTCCACAGCCAACGGATGGGCGCCAACCACGGCCTGATTCATCTGCACACGTTGTATCTCTGGCACCTCACGACGTTGGTATTGCCCTGCCCCTATAACGATAAAGTGTGAATAACCACACCCGGAAAACGGACCGAATAAACTCACGGGTCTGCTCAATCTCGCGCGATAGACTCTCGATTACAAGTCTCGCACGCTGCGTAACCTCGGTCGGAAAGGGTAGTTTGACCGGTCCAGGGATGCCTTGAATGCCCGCCGGCTGCATAGTCGGAGGGAGCGAGCCACCGCCGCTAGACGAGCGAGGATCGTTTGGATGCTGAGACTGGAGCTGGGGCTGTTGCTGCTGGCCCTGCTGGTTCATCAGCTGTCCTCCGTTTTGGGCGGCCTGTTGCGCTTGCAACTGCTGCTGTCGCATAAGACTCGCCCGCCAGCTGTTCAGCATCGGCTTGAACTTGGCGATCATCTGGATCCGATCGTCCGTCCAACCCTGCTGCTGCATCTGAGAGATATCCATTTGCGAGACGCGCATGAGCTTGGCGTAAGGTGGTAGTTCAGGCATCCAATCCTTGAGCGCCTGGTTGATGTAAGCAAAGACCCGTTGAAAATTGAGCATGTTCTGAGGGTTCTCGCCCGGCATCATCCC
>JAYRCO010000010.1:49901-93282 GCA_037042815.1 Ceratobasidium papillatum | reverse complement strand
CCTTCAATACGATATGCATATTTAGACGGTCGGCTTTGGGTCACAATTCAGAACATGTCGCCGTGGAGCTCAGAATAAGGCAAGGGGGTGCGAGGAAAAAAATACGTACCCGAGGTTGAAAAACGTTTGATGGAGGCCCCCCCCCCTCCTTCCTGTTTTGGTAGCACAAACCAAATGGAATCGTGAATGTGGAGCATATGCTCTTGGTTTGATACAGATGTTACAGATAAATGATATAAGATGCATCTATCTTTGGCAAGCTTCTACGAGTGATGGTTCCATAGCACCAAAACAGGAAGGAGGGGGGGGGCCCCTCCATCAAACGTTTTTCAACCTCGAGTACGCATTTTTTTCCTCGCACCCCCTTGGAATAAGGCGACATCCTAGCGATGAGGGAGACGCCGGCCCCATTTTTTATCATGTCCGACACGGCCCCTTCAGCCACACATGACCCTCTGTGTGCTCGTTTTATAGGGAATTTTTAAATTTTGGTAGGAAGATTCGCATTCCCACCTCCTTCCTCAAAAAATTCAGGTCATATTTGCGGTTACGAGCCTGGGGGTCTTATGAACGCCAATCAATACATATATGCGTTATCAGATGCGGTCCCCAACATTGCATCAGAGCCAGGCTCTGGATTAGCCTCAACCCAAGATGGGAAAAATCCTGGTCATGTTAGCGTCCCCAAATCAGAACGCACCACTCGGAAATAGCTCACATGTGTTTAGTTATTTCTCCACCATCCTCGCGGTTTGGCTATCCTAAAATTCCTGAACAAACTGCCACCAAGTGACCCAACTGTTATTCAAGTAACATATCCTCACCACTTTTGGAATCTTATAGCTTAACAAACATCTACCATGGCGTTAATTTCTACCTGATTTGATTCACTATTGTCTCATCTCACCTGCATATGTATGCTAAAGTAGTGAGATAAGCATGTCTTTCCAGGACCCCAAAGCCTCGAATAGATCTTTGGCATTCTTGACCCGCAGGTAAACAGAATTCTAAATTTTGCTTACCGAGTTTCAATGGTGCTCCTTAACTACTCAACAAATCCTGTGTAGCTACTACAGCGGTTTTGCTTGCTCCTTTGAGGATGTCCTAACCCCTGGAACAATCTTGTCCCACCAGCGGAGCAACTGACACATGGAAGGTGATCGGATGCGTAATCATGCCGTGGGCAGAGAGACATTTTACAGCTAAAACTAAAACGATAGACGGTTGCATCCGCTCTGGCACATCTTGCAAAAGTGTTAGGGATGTCTGGAGAACCTGAAGTTCCACTGGACATACATGACATGATTGATGCCATCCACTAGAAAGACTAGATCCTGGGTGGAGTTGCCATAATGCTTTCTTGGGTTCCCAGAGCTAAACCGCCGGTTCTGATTCGTTCACGAACCTCGCGTATCATTGTATCTTGTGGATCCACTATGAGAGCTCATTCAAATTTGAAAGCTGCGAAGCGGGTGGAGCAGCATGGGGCAGAACGCATTTGCCTCGTGGTATGGTTGTTATCAGAATTGTGCACTCTGCGTCAGCGCAGCTCTAGCTCCACGAGCTGACATACTGACATGTGACAGACATATATATCACATGTATACACAAAAGTTCAGGTATGACCCCTTAGACTGGATAGAAATTAATACAAAACAGCAGGAGAAAACTAATTTTTTTCTGACCTCGTTGGGCACCAAGAGCTCAGGTTAGATTGCCTTGGGTTTGTAGTTGCATTGATTAGCTCAGACCTGGCGTGAGATTTGTGTCTAGATTTGATCTATCCGGGATCTATCTATCAATGGCTTATCAGTTGTGGAGGTGGAGTTGCGCTAACGCAGAGTCCACAAAATTCTGAAAACGGTTGCAACTACAGGAAGATCGTGCCTCTGTGATTAGAGAGGTATGATTCATTTTGCTCTGTGTAGAGTATAGCTATAGCTATAGCCTCTTGCCTAACGTAATTGCTGTAAATCGTGTGGTCTGACATTACGATATTCGGAGACCTTATCTACTCGCTAGAAAGTCTTTGCTGGCTGACGATCCAGCTGTGAATTAACGCAATACGCGCTGTAGTCAGAGGTGGTTGGATCTAGAGCGAAGATACGAATACACCTGTTGTGACCTGCATATATGCGTAATTCTTAGTCTCCTTTGGCATTCCTAAACCACTTCGAAGGTCAGCTAGATTTATGTATTTATCAGAACCAGGCATAGTTTACAGGGGTTTGGTTGATAATATCGATAGGGGGTCCAAGCCAGAAAGGGATACGATGTAAACCTGCTGATGCAATCTCATATGCACAAATGGGTTTGAGAGTAGCTTCTGTAATTGGAAGTCCCACAATAATCTTAAGACTGGTCTATGAGCTGGATTGCCGTAGCTATAATCAGTGATCTGATATATAGCTTAATAGAGAAGGAACTTCTCTTCGTGTTATTAGTTGTACGTCCCTAGTGTTCTTGCACTTGGTAAACGTATCATGCCCAACACTCACAGACAGACAACAGGGCAGCCTTCCAGCGAGACAGAAATGTGTAATTTGAAGAGCACCAGATCCTCGAGATCGACAAAACCTTATCTAGTCAATGGTAGTGGGACGGATGACGTGTAGCGAGATGCGATTTAACTTCGTGAAGCATATAATTGGCCTGTACAATGGCGAGAACTGCTAAAATGTTCAATTTTTATATCAGAAGTAAGAAGCAAGATACTGGTGCTTTTGGAGTGTCTTTGTCCAGATACTATATTCGCTTGTCCATCACATATTCCCCATCATCTCAATCAAAGCAAACTCGCTCCTCATCCATCCTAGTCTAGTCTCGATAGAGTTCCCCCACCGACACTTTGTAATGTCTGTGGGCAGGAATTTTTTCGCATTTGAACCCAGATGACTCGGATTGAGGAGCCTCAGACATAGAACATGCATACAGTCGAGGTGCTTTCAGCACGTGATACAATGGATGACTCAGACTGAGTCATCTTCTTCCGCAAATCCCGTTTTTGATTCCTACCACCACGATATGGCTGGAGGACATGCTTCTTCGCGAGTCGGTAAGATAACCTAATGTCATCAAGTTATATGAAGCTTCGTGGAATAATTATCGTAAAATGGGCAGATTCTAGCACCATGAAATTTCGTCCCGCTGTTGCCTCGGGTCGCCGGCCCGCATCCTCGACTCCTAGTCGACCAGCCCCGTCTGGATCATCTGTCCCCTCTACACCTTCTAAACAAGTGAACAGGCCGACTGGACATGGTGTACCGCACTCGGGAGTAACCAGTGGCTCTGACACAGATCCAATTTCTTCAAATCAAGGAGCTCAATCTGCAGCGACCCCCCGAACAGTTCATTCCGTTAGGATTGCCCCTGGAATATCTCGCGCATCTTCCTCTCAGATAAATTCGAATCCTAGTCTTCGTGTTACCACAGTCTCCCCTGCGTCTGGATCCGTAGCAGTTACTCCACAAGGACAATCACGCACCATACTTTCAAGTTCTGCCAGGTCTGAAGCCTCCGATGTTGGATCAAGTCAGAACGCTCAATCTAGCCTTTCCTTTGTGAATCCTGTCCCTCGCCCTGTATTCTTACCTCCCCCTGCTCGGCTAACCACGCATCCTCCGCGACTCGATCAAGGTCTACTAGTACCTATCATAGAAACCTCTCTCCTGTCTCCTCCTGCGACACAAGTGCCAACCAAAGATAATTATTCAGTAACAATCCCTTCCACGTCTAGTGCCCCGCGGCCGATAACCATCGGACAAACTCGTCATGTAACGACAAGCCCCTTGCTCACACCACCTGCTACTCAAACACCATTGTCCTTTCCTCTTGATCCAACGCTCGGAGGACCTGTGACTGAGCCAGTTCTCCTGTCGGCCGACCTCAATGAAGCAGAACCCTCGGAGCCGGCGCCAACCGCTCTGGATGCTGCTACTGTAGATGAACCTGAAAACGCTCAAGTCGCCCCCGTTTTGATCCAGGGGTTAGATCAAATGCCTCCTCCCCCTCCTCTGCCATTAGCCGAAGCACCATTGGATCCAGCGGCTCCGGAAGCATATAACCCGAGTGAGAATGAGTCTTCCGTAGCTCCAAAGAAACGTCGGACACGACGAACAACCAAGCCGCTTAACGAGGAACAACCGACGAGGAAGAGAAGACGAGTAAGCTTGTTTATCTCGATCTGAGTTGCCTTCTTGACAATACGATCCTACAGAAAAATCCACAAGCAGAATCTAATGAGCAAACTGAAGATGATGCTGATGAGGCCTCGTCGGAAAAGCCAAAACGAAAGCGTGGGAGAAAGGCGAGTGGAGCCGGAAGAAAAGTAACTACGTTGGAGGACCGGATCAACGCTCTGGAAAAGCATGCTGTTGAAGCAGCAGAACAAGGAGCGCTCCGTAGGTGGGGCATGGTTGGCACATTCGCAAATATTGACCCTGGTCAACTCTCATAGATGAACCACTTGACCCAACCAATGCTACTATGGCGTCGTTGTGCGAGGCAGATCTCCCAAATGGAAGGCTCAGTTCCAAATTTCTCGAAAAGGGAGTTGCCTACGTCAAGGTAAGTTATCTAACTGCTATTCTCTGAGGTTATCTAACAAAGACGGTTTTATTTAGCACGTCGAAGAGCGTAGGAAACGCATTATGGAACGCACTGCTGAACGACTCAAGATGCTTCGGGCCAGTGGTCTCGACCCAGAAGACCCCCGTCGTCCCCTGCCCGTTAAAAAACCTGAACCCACGCCTGCTCCAGACCCCGCGGATGACACTCCTACTGCTGGCCCGTCGACTTCTAATCCCGTGCGTGAACTTGGGGCTTCGCTCTCTCCATCCCCCGAACCCGAACCAGCCGAAACGTTCGCCGAATCCGCCGCAGCCCCGCAGATCCGATTCGTCAATGGCGAGATGGTTTTGGACGAGGAGTCCCAGTTCTACGACCGAACTGCAGCGGCACAAGCGCAGCAAGACGAAGATTCGATGGTCATTGTGGACGAGGCGGATTCTACCCGATTCTCGAACTCAGCGAGTTTTGCGAAGAGAGAGGGTGCGAGAGGATCGAGATGGACTGCAGACGAGACAGAACTGTTCTATTGGGTGAGTTGATATTATTAAGAGCATTGTATCATGTGCTAATCTTAGGCTGGACTACAGTGCTTGAGTGCGTTTGGGGAGGACTATGAGAATATCGCAAGATATTTGGGCAGGACGCCCGGGCAATGTAAAAACAAAACAAAGGCCGAAGATAGGAAAGGAAACGAGAAGCGGATCACGATGGCAATCAAGACTCGAGTTCCTCTTGGCAAGTACTTGAGCTTCATCCCGTCCTGTGACTAATACTACATATAGACCTGGAAGAATTTGGACGAATTACAGGCCGAGACTTTTCAGGCCCTCCGCCAGAAATCCGAGCACCTACCGTCCCTCCACCAGCGGAGCGTCAAGAAGAACAGCAAGAGGCGGTAATGGTTGGGGCCAAAGCCAAGACGACCAATTCTGCTCCAAACACACCACGTAAAAAGGGCAAAGCTCCAGTGAGGGACGGCGAGGAGGAGATTATGACTTTGGAAGAATATGAAAGAGATGGAAAGGACGATTGATTGTGGATCAGGTTATGATGGGCTCTGGAATTGCGACACGCTTGTATGTTTATTTGGTTAAATTCATGATTTGGAGGCGGACAATATTTGGTCACGTGAGATATTCTCAGATCGCCGGCCGTTGTGGTTGATACTCTCAGGCTAGGCTACTTGACACGCAGGACACCACGTAGCTCATGTACAGCCCTTAGATCTCATTTACGTCGAAATAAGAATTTATATCCTCGGATTCAGTGAGTGTAAGATGCGCCACACAAACATTGACTTTACGCCACGTGCCAGCACCAACATCTGGGTATAATGATATACATCCCACGCTGCAATACATAAGTCACAACTTCTAAGTCATCTACTATGCCTTTGTACTTTCGATCATGAATACCTAGAAGAAAAAGTTAATCCAGAGTCACAAAAGTGAGGGACTGGTGTACGAACCTCTCCCGAATCGTCCGAGCTAACAATCAGCTGGCCCTTTGGAGTGAAAATAACCCCCACAGGACGAATGCAGTTCTCTGGACACCCAGACGTGTCAGCCATCCATACAAGGTTCTCATATCCCTTCTTGGAGTCGGATTTGGCGACAGGGCCTTTGCCATCTTTGGTGAACGGAATACGAACGACCGAATAACCTACACAAGACCGAC
This sequence comes from Ceratobasidium papillatum, assembly GCA_037042815.1. NCBI lineage: Eukaryota > Fungi > Basidiomycota > Agaricomycetes > Cantharellales > Ceratobasidiaceae > Ceratobasidium > Ceratobasidium papillatum. The sequence goes on along the minus strand of JAYRCO010000010.1, from coordinate 87,036 downwards.
TTCAATAGCGTATCATATGGTTCGAGAAAAATACGTACCGCTCGGAGCATCCCGATTCCAAGATCCATGGAACCCCGCAAACGCATCCTCGACCCAGTCCTTCTTGAATCCAACGTTACTCGACACCGTTGCTCCCTTATAAAACACGATATCAAGAGGCGCTACGTGAGCTTGAAGGGATAACCTCGGAGGGACGTTGTTCGTCGAGTTCTGGCACCACTTGTCGGTCGGTTGAGTTGGCGGAGCCCGAATCGAAAACTGTTCTCCGGTCTTGAAGTTGAATTGGGGGCTAGTCGCGTTGGTGGTGATGTTTGAGCTGTCCCAGGCAGTGAAGCAGTTGGGGTATCCGTAGAACCTTTGTGCGAGGGGGATTTTTTCGTTGTTCTTGAGAGGAATTAGGTTGAGTTCGTCGGCTAGACAACAACAAAGCTATGAGCGAATAGTTTAGTATATCATAAAAACCAAACATACCAGGGTTATTCTGATGCACATCAACGCCGCGCCAAGTAACCTCGTCGGAGCTATTCTCAATATCCCAGATACTCTCTCCGTCCTTCGAGAATGCAAGACCAACGGCATTTCGATTGCCATAGGATAGCAATTGGCCTTTGTGCCACTCGTAGCCATTGCCGGGAGGAATCTTGTCGAGGGAGAAGCGACGAATCTGAGCGGTGCCGGTGTTGGGATCAACTAGTACAAGCTGTTAGTTGATGGATGAACGTAAAGTTAAGCGTGCTTACCAGCCGCATCGTTTATATTCCCCGCAGAGCCGCGCGAAACAATCAGATACTTGGACACTCCTCCCACTGCTGGCTCAAGAAGCAAAGTACGGGTAACATGATCTATTGAACAGTTTTAAAATCAGAATCTCTAAATCTAAATTATAGCAATTACTACATACCTGGAGGGGTTGCATTGACGTTCGACATATTGTAGTTGATCGTGATAGGCGGACCGACGATGCTCATATTGACGGGGTTGTATTCCCAGCGCCACACACTCTCCATGGAGCTCGCGTACAGGTACTGGTTGTCTCCTTTTCCAGGACCAGGACCAATCTCGATACCGTGTTCCAAGTCCGTCTTGGCGATGACAGTACGTTTCTCCCATCCGACACAATTCTTGTCATTCCGGGGCGTCAACGCAGTAACCCCGATGTAACGTTCTATCACAAGGAGGTTTCCTTTGCAGTCGAATCGCATGCCCCGAGGTTCGCTCATGTTTTTGTAGATAACAGAAGCCTTGAAACCTGGGGCTACGGCCGGTGCATGAGCGAACGTGAGGTTAGCCAAAGGCTGGCATGTTCCGAGGGGTGGGGCTGGCGACGACGACGACGCGAGAGTCGACGCAGCCCAGAGAAGCAGAGAAGCAGCGAGGACAGTCATGAGTGGTTGTGAACCTGTCGAGGTCGAGTAAGGATGTTATGTAGCCAAACATTTTTGTTGGCCCATCACCAACGTTGTTCCGGAACACATTTTGCCCTGTTCGTCCAGCCTTGAGCCTGCAGGAACGGATCCTCGCCTTCTTGGCGCCTCCACAACGAAGCAATCAAATTGTCCTGAAATTTTATCCCGAGAACCGGCACGCGGCGACCGAGATATGAAAACGTGTGTTCAACAGTCTTCGACATGGATTTCAATCAAGGGATGGGAACAACGCCAAGAGATGCAAGCAGACGGCCCTGGTGGTGGACGAAGCGAAGCCGTGGTGTTTGTCCGTTCCCCCGGCTGACCAAGCGTGGCGCTTCCTCATTCCTTCATCTGGTTACCATTTTCGGGTGATCCGTCGCAGAACATTTGGTGATGAGCGTGGGTGGCGGTCTTTAGCCCCGGCGCAGGAACCTAACAACCATCACACGTACCTCGCACTCGATTTACCATGAGCGCCTCTCCTAATGTACCCATTTCTCGGGCGCCTCCGCAACACGCGATACACAATCAATATCTCGTATGTTCTTCCATCCATAAGCTTTATATATGCTAACTATTTGCACCTGTGGTAGGTGAGGATCAAGGAACACTGTGACCTGGAAAGCCACTTGAGCTGGCTGGAACTACAGATTGCCAAGTCCAACGATGAATCATTCAAATGTGAGGTTATTCACAGATTCGACCGTAAGTATCCATTTAGAGACTAGCCTTCGCTCGCTCAAGCTCTTCGCAGGGATCAAAGGTTACTCCGCAACACTTAATGAGTCTGTGCTCCAATATCTAACGAAACGCGACGATGTCAAGTCGATTACTGAAGACCGCCAAGCTTCATGGTGAAGATGGACGTCTTGGCTTTGGATTTGATCATACTAAGTGCCTGATTAACACGAATTTGTCAATATTCTTATTTGAGACCCACCCCTGGCTTCCCTCCTGATCTGTACGAGCTTGTTAAGGTTCCTTCTATGTTTTTCCTTTGTCCACAATGATGTCTTCTGGAGAATCACACTCATCATCTTGAATCACGCCGAAGTTCTCGGGGCCGCGAAGTAGCCGAAGCCGAACACCTGCATCTTCAGGTTCAGGCGGGACTATTTATAGTCCAGGATAATTGACCCTCGCCGATCAAATGTTTATTGATTTGATACATAACAACATATCAACATGATGTCAAAACCAATTCGAAGAATTCCACTACTCAAGCAATTGTGCAACCCACATGAATCATTTACCTGAGCTCTGAACCATGAATATCTAACAGAATATCAGTTCAAGAACATATGCAGCAACAAAATCTCAACTCTTACCTCTCCTGTTGCGTCCGAGCTCACAAACAACCGTCCGAGAGCGTCAAATAAAAGTCCTACAGGACGCGCACATTGATTCGTTGCGGTAAAACACGCAAGCAGATCTGGCGCCCCAATAACGGTTTCGTAGCCGTTCTGAGAGCTAGGAGCAGCTTTTGGACGGCTTCCGTCTTTCTCCATCGGGATACGAGCGACTTTGAATCCTAAAACCAAGGGAAATTGAGTTATCTAAAAACGCCGATGCACTGGGATAAAAACATACCCGTCGGAGTATCACGATCCCAGGACCCATGGAAGCTCACAAAACCATCGCCAATCCACTGCTTGTTCAAGGCCAATTTACTCGGCACTTTAGGACCGTTGTAGAATACGATATCAAGAGGCGCCGAGTGGGCTTGGAACGATAGCACGGGCCGGACGTTATTCCGTGTATCGGCACACCATGAATCAGTTGGGTTAGCGGGTGGATCGCGAACTGAAAACTGTTCGCCGGTTTTAAACGTAAACTGAGCACCTCCAGTCGCATTCTTGGGCACGGATGTGCTGTTCCAGACCGTGAAGCAATTAGGGTAGCCGTAGAACTTGCGAGCGAGCGGAATTTTACCAGAGCCTTTCAGAGGAATCAAGTTCATTTCTTCGGCTGTTGAAAGAATGTGAGTCAAAAGCCGAGTTGTGAACTAAAACTAGCCTGCCTGGGTTATCCTGATGTACATCGACACCATGCCACACGAGGTTATCAGAGCTATTTTCTACCTCCCATATGCTGTTTCCATCTTTCGAGAACGCCATGGCGACTCCATTTCGATTACCCCAAGAAAGCGTCTGGCCTTGATTCCATGCCCAACCTGTTCCGGAAGGAACGGTTTTTAATGGAAATCGATGGATCTGCGCTCTACCAGTGGTTGGATCGACTGGTTTACATTATTAGTTTGGTCAATGGCACTAATAATACTTCTTACCTGCCGCATCATCCCCGTTTCCTGCAGACCCACGGGACACTATCAGTCCGTTAGACTCTCCCCCAATTGGAGGCTCAAGGAGCAGAGTACGGGTGACGTGATCTAGAGAGCATACATCTTGTCATTTTGGATTTTGAGATCTATATGTCTATGCTCACCTTTGACAGGCATGCCCGGATTCGTCATGTTCCATACTAGTGTGATCGGTTGTCCAATAGTAGCAACAGCCGTGCAATCATACTCCCAGCGAAACACGTTCTCCATAGAACTCGCATACAGGTATTGATTTCCTCCCTTTTTAGGTCCTATCTCGATACCATGGTTGAGGGCTATATTCGTAATCACCACGCGCTTCTCCCAGCCGACACACGTAGCATCGTTTCGATATGTCAGAGCGGAGATATTGGCCTCGCGCTCGACGACAATTAGGTTGCCGCAGCCGTCCCATCGCATGCCCCGAGGCCGTGATAGATTGTTGTATATTACGTGAGCTTCTAGGCCTGTAGCAGGAGCTGGCGGGTAGGTGAAGTTGAGCGAAGATAAAGGCATGCATGTCCCAAGAGGAGGAGGAGAACTGGCCAGAGCAGATGCGATGAAGATAGTCAGGGTAACAGCCAAAGCAGCCATAACGAGTCGAAGCGCGAGCTTTCACAGCTTGCACAAGAAGATTGCGAGGGGAGGGGGTCGTTTATATAGTCTAGACGCTGAGATAACCCTGTCTAAAGTATCTATTCTTAGACAGGGCCAAGCTCATCCATAAAATCACCAGCAACAGCTGACTTGTAGGGCTGGATACTTGAAAGTGTGGCGAAGAGGATTCAAGGACCAGAGTACCACAGCTGAGGCAAAGGACCCCTGTTTACGTGCAAAACCATCAGGAAGCATAGGTTGGGCGGGATTATTCCAAGGGATAGATACAGCCGGACTGGTACTATCTCGATCATGATTGAAGCTACCAGAGGGTGGTTGAGCTTGATTACCCAAAATGGATGGGATTGGAAATTATAGTGACTGTGGGATTTTGCATAAACAGTTATCATTGCCCCACTACTCAGGGCGAGAAAGATACTCATAAGTCTGAGTACTCTATATCATCTATAACTTCGATGGATCATCCGGTTGGCACTGAGGAGCCTGGATTATTGCATTGAAATCATTGCATCCCTGTGGCCAGCAGGGAAGAAACGTGATTATCGGCCGCATTCATCTTATATTTAAGTTACTTGAGTTCCTCCCAGGTATTGCAGTATCAATAGATGATCTCGATGGCTTAAGATACTTGATTTCTTCTGGCATACGATTTAAAAAATACGCATACCCTCGAAGAATTTATACAATTGATGAGAATTGTCCCATATGAAACATGAGGCAACAAGGCCAGCACTGAGTTGCACGCCAACAGGGGTCATTTTATCCATCATGCGCTTGACTTCTGAATGATAAACACCTGGAACGTTATGCATCAGCTTCATAGAACATTTGTCATCCTTTGCTCGGATCTCACCTCCCCGGTCGAATCCGAGCTCACGATCAACCGGCCGCCTTGGTCAAACACCAGCCCCACCGGACGAACACACTTGCTTGCACATTTGGATAGGTCCGGCGCACCAACGATAGTCTCGTATCCTGTTTGAGAGTTGGGTGCTGCAATAGGGCCGCTTCCGTCTTCCTTGAATGGAATGCGAACAACCTTGTATCCTAAACATACAAGTTAGGGGAGTTATGGCACAGAATATTGTCTATGCATACCAGTGGGAAAATCTCGATTCCAAGAGCCATGGAAACTCACAAAAGCATCTCCTGCCCACTCTGTCAAACCTTGAGCACTCGAGCCAACGCGAGAGTCATAAAAAACTAGGTCAAGCGGAGCCGAGTGAGCCTGGAAGGAGAGTACAGGTGGCACGTTGTTCTTCGGATCGGCACACCATTCATCGGTAGGAGTCGTTGGTGGGTTTCGAACTGAGAATTGGTCGCCGGTATCAAAATTGAACTGTGGTACAGCGGAACTATTCCAGACAGTGAAGCATGATGGATAGCCATAGTATTTCTCGGAAACCGGAATAGATGCAGCGTTTTTGAGGGGAATAAGGTTGAGCTCTTCGGCTATGTTCAGGGGATTTATGAGCCAGAAGTATAATAAGATCTAAATTAAACATACCTGGATTGTCTTGGTGCACATCAATACCTTGCCACTGAAGGTTATCAGAACTGTTTTCTGCCTCCCATATACTTTCTCCGTCCTTTGAGAACGCGATCCCAACGCCGTTTCGATTACCCCATCCGAGGATTTCCCCTTGAGCCCAAGCCCACCCAGTACCAGATGGGACATTGTCCAACGTAAAACGACGGATCTGAGCTGTCCCAGTGGTCACGTTGGCTAATTGCCGTTGGTAATATAGTAAATATCACGGTTTTTGCTATCTGAAGATACTACTAACCTGCAGCATCGTCTCCATTTCCTGCAGACCCACGGGAGACTATTAAATATCTGGAGCCCCCATCGATTGGTGGTTCAAGGAGTAAAGTGCGGGTAACATGATCTAAATAATTATTGTTTTTAGGGCTTTCGCATTGGAGGTACGGAGCATGTACTAACCTCCAGATGGTGCACCTCTATTGGTCATATTCCAAACTAAAGTAACCGGGGATCCAATGACAGTAGCAGTTGTCGGATCATATTCCCAACGAAAGACGTTTTCCGGTGAGCTGGCATACAGATACTGGAGCGTTCCATTTGCGGGGCCGATTTCAATACCATGGTTGAGTGCGGTATTTTCTAGTACCACTCGCTTCTCCCAACCGGCGCAGGTCGAGTCGTTTCGAAGGGTCAGGGCAGAGACCCGTGTCTCGCGTTCAACGACAAGCAGGTTGCCGCTAGAATCAAACCTCATACCCCGAGGGCGGGTCAGGTTCTTGTAGGCGACATAGGTTGTTAGGCCAGAAGCGACTGCTGGTGGATAGGAGAACGAGAGAGACGATAACGGCTGGCATACTCCAGGAGACGAAGGCACTGCGAGAGTTGACACAAAAGACAGCGCTAAGCTAGCGGCTAATAATGCCATGGCGTGTCAAACAGAGAAGGGGCGTTGTTCCTAGTATTGAGAGGGAAGACTGTATTATATAGTCGCAGTCGCACAAAAGACCTTCTCAAGCCAGCATTCGAAAATAGAGTCATCTTCCAACCGAGCCAGCTGACTGCTAGGGACGGATTTTCGCTGGCTTGGCATATGAGAGCGAAGCAGTAGTGTAGTTTCGGCACACCCATGCCGAGTGGGGTTTTGGTATTCGAAGTGCAGCTCTCGCATGTGCGCTGACTCTTAGCCCGTTCGAAGCGTACTTTGATCAAAGGGTACACAACGCCAAGACGGATGAAGGCGGCGATCCCGGTGGTGGTGGTGAAGAACTAGGAAGACGGTTTAGCCATCTTGCCGACAGATCCCGGATTATCAACCCCAGCGCCTCTGTCCGGTAGGCGTCAAGACTTCGCACATGTTTACGTGCATCGTCAAAAGAGGCTCTCGCAAACATTTCAGATACATGAGTGGTTGTCTAATGAGTAAGTTGTGCATATCCGAGTCGCCCTGTATTGCCCCCGGAACTACAGGGTAGAATGAATATATCAACCGCACGAGCCGGGTATATCAACCCGTTTCCACGCTACCAAAGTATCAACCATGGGGGCTAGCAGGATAACTCATGCTGTCCGTATTACGGGATAGTCTGTGAATCCTCATACGTAGAATATCTAGCCCTTCTGTGCTTGCTAAATGCCCATTGATTGCGTCAAGTGAGGCTTGATACGCCCGGTTCCACGTAACAAAGTATGAACAGTAGGAATTTTGAGTAATTATTCAGTCTTATTGAACGTGCATCAGCTAGTGTGCTATGTTGCTTGGACTTTTGGCGAGGTAGCTAATCTAGTTCTTTAGTATTCTATCTCTACAATTCGAACCTTTGCATACTCGTCTCCGTTGGAGGCATTTGAGCACTAATAATTCTCCCATCATGCGAGGCGACATAAATATCCCGGCGCCTACTTGATTCCCTGAGTATCGGAAGATGCAAATAACTCTCCTGATCAGAGTATATGCGTAGATCCATTGTTCCCGTCAGATTACCACTCTCCTCGCATCGGAATTCAGGCAAAGCTAACTAAAACACCAGTCTAACCGGTTGAGTCAAATATCCTTCTCATACCGTCCATCCCTTCTCAGATCCGCGTGTGTCAAAATTACACTTCTATACAAAGATAAATACAAAGATAGCTAACTCCAATCATCAATCGCAAGTGCATGCAGCTCAATTAGATAATCATTATACTCCCTCACGGACGCTTGAGACGCAGCCGCGCTCAACTGGTTATTATCAGCCAATGCCTGGTCCACTCCGCACTGCAGATTCAACATCGACTTGTATTCTTCGAACCCGAACGTCTGTTTGTCCTTGATATGCTCCAACATGGTCTGTGTATTGTCAGCTTCGTATTTTGGTGGATAAGAAAGTAATAACGTACCACAGGCCCCAATGCGAAAAGCTGATAGTAGTCTTGAGCTTGGTGCAACTCGGCATCATCAGGCAGGCCGGTGATAGTCTTGAGATTTTGTCGTAGGGCGGAGAGATTACGCAACATCTTTTGAATACCCATCTCATTGGCGAATCGGATGAGTCGAGAGTTGGAAACTAGAAGATGTTCGACTAGACCCCCAAGGCCGTCAAAGATGAACCTAAGACAAGATAAAATGGTCAGTAGGTTATGAAAGCAGAACACAAATCACATACCTTCGCTCCGTTTCAGGCAACACACCCACAATGGCATCATCACACGCAATCAAGCTCGTATTGAGATCCTGAACAAATACATCCGGCTCGACGCATTCTTGATCAATCCGGTAGTTTTCCTACGAAAGAGAATCATGACTAGAGCGCCAACTAAAGCTTAGAAGAAACTCACGAATTTGATCCCTGAATCCAAATAATGCATAACGCGACACCGTACATCAATTCGAATCGTACTGAGAGTAAGCTCAGCGAGCTGATCATACGTCTTGATAATCGCATCAAAGCGGCTATGAAAACTGTAATCAGACGCATGTAACACAAAAGAAAGTAACGAGACCTACTGAGCCATAGCCCTCGACAACGGAAGCTTGAGTCCACCTAACATAGCACCAGCCTGAACGACCTCCAACGGAATTCTCGGCGAAAAGGGCGAGTTCGGTATAGGTATGCCTGCAGACATCGGTGAACGTCCAGGATCCGGTCGTTCCTCTACTGGCGAAAGCGGATCTTCGACAGTTGACTTCATTCCGAGGAGTTGAGTTATAAACCAAGTCTATACCAACGAATTAGCAAGCAACTCCTGAAACACTGATCGAACGCACCAAACTTCGATACAAACTCCCAAGAGCCGTCAAATCCCGAATATGCGGCAATAAATCGTCCTTCTCAATCACCCCATTTGCAAGGAACGTAAGCTCCTGCCTCGTCTCCTGGCGACACAACGTCCGTCTCTGCGAAACATCATGCATCTACTCCATCACCAACAAAAAAAAAAGCCCCCCAATAAGCCCCAATCAACTCAAATCAACCTGAAAGACATACCGGCGTAGAGTACAACTCGCCCAAACAAGCCGCAACCTCGGGCCGTTGCGCCCACTGAGCAGCAACACTACTAATCCCACCCGAAAACGCACTTCGGGAAACGAGATCAAGGAACCGTTCATAGCACCGTTGATAAAACTGGATGATCACGCCTAGGATCAGGCGCGCATAGTTTTCGCGGTGGAAGGGTGTGGCTTCAAGCATGATGCAGAGTGAATTGATGAGCGCCATGAGTTGCATGCTTGCCTAGACCACGGCTATGAGATCAAAGTATTTCAAGTGAATTTCAAGACACACCTTGACCAACGGCTGCTCCGAGATCCTCCCTGAATGACTATCCTCCTGGAATGCATCCGCTCCTGCAAACCCCACCACAATCAGCCCCATGCACCCAGAACCCAAACTCCCCCAAAAAAGAAAACTCACCACCCACAGCCAAATGAAACAAACTCGAAACCTTCTCCTCAAGCTGCGGCAAATAAACCCTCACAACAAAATCATCCAAGAACCCCTTTTCGCCCTTTTCCCCACTCACGCCTTCAGGCAAACACGCCCCGACCCTCTCCAAAAACGCAAGCGTAGGCTGGAACAGTACGCTCACGTGGAACGCATCGGGTTGAATCAGGAGACGATGTTCAGATGCGTCTGGACCTGATGAGAATTGCGTAGCGGGTTCAGAGAGAGATGTGATCAAGCCAGGGACGGTCGAGCGAAGAACTTGGGTTATGCCTTCTTCATGTGAACGGAGTGCACGGGTGATAGGTTTCGAATCGGTGTCTGCAAATCGGAATGCACCCTGTAGAAGAAAGGGAGTGGTTGAATTAGCCCTCCCACACATAAATGAACCATCCTCCAACTCACCTTCGTTCGATCCCTCCCAAACCGTCCAGCTCTCAACGTCTCATTAATCGCACTAATCGGGTTCCGGCCAGCCGTAGCACCATTACCCTCATCCGTGATATGATCATGCAACAAATTTCGGACCTACACCAACCCATCAGCCTCCATTCCCCACCTCTCCCTTTCTCTATAAACTCACCTCAGACTGAATAGACCCCCACGCATTAGCCAAAGGGAACAACTGCCCACTCCCACCCCCGCCAAAACTCGAATCCCTAAAATCTCTCCTCTTCATCCAAAGTAAAAACCAACGCCCTTTCAAAAAAGAAAAAAAAAAACGACTCACAGACCCAATCCGCTCAGCAACCTCACTAACAACTCTCAACCCCTGAACAACCGCATCCAACTTCGAATACAACGTCCAACACAAGTCCCTCAAAATCTCATGATCCGCCTTTTTCGCAGCTCCTTCCAACGCAGCAAGCCTCAACGCACCCGGCCCATCCCCTACAAACACATACAACCCCCCAATCGAACCAGACGTAGACGAATCAGCGTTTGGTCGTTCCCGTCGAACAAACTCGGCTCGTTCGTGCACGTCGGCAATCACACCTTCGACCAAACCGAAAATCTCGACTACTAGTCGTTGGTTGACTGAATCTAGACCAGAGCCCAACGAGCCTAGAACGGCTAGAGCTTCGAGGATCATTTCAATGTAGAGGAACGAGTTTGATTCGATGTTGTCTGGAGTCTGGACGTCTACGGCTGCTATGACCGAGTTTGGCCGGTTCGAGTTGGGGAGAGATGTGTTTCGGGTGTGGGTTTTTGTGGGATGGGAGGGGTCGGGAATGTGGATGGATGTTCGAGCGTCGTCTGGGACTGTGAATGAAACGTCTGTTGAGGGTCGCATTTTTAGATCTGAGATATATGAGGATAGGGCGGGTGGCATGGCGTTGTCGGGTGTGAGTAGCGGGTTGGTTGATGGGGGGTGGAACTCTGGTACTGTTTATCGTGATTGATTTAGTGAAATTTATGAAAACGGATGGAGAGACGCACAGCAGTCCTGTCCAGGTTTATAGGCAGCCCACCTAGACTCGCACCAGAAACTCTTCAAATAAAGGTGCGCGTGCAGCTCCTCAACTAGAATATCCCTCAGCGCCTGTCCTCAAAGCTGCCATAAGTGATCCTCCTTCTAGAACCTTAATAGCTAAGACTCACAGTCTCCTGACCACTCAGATACAACCTCAAATCCGTCAGAGCCCCAATATCCAAAAGATCCGCATTGGTGATCGTTTTTTGACTTCGTACGAGTAGTAGGGCAGCTTGCAAGAGTTTCTTCTCAGACATCAAGGATTCAAGTTGGTCCGGTACGTTCTTCAACCGATCTCTGTTCATTCCACAGAGATAAATCTCTGCCTAGCTGGATTTATAAAATAAGATACGCACATCTCATCCAAAATATTCATCATCTCCTCGATCGTTTGCCCTCTGGACCATAATTGCACCAAGTCTGTACGTTGATGGCTCAACGCGGCGCGTGCGTCTGTGAGACTCGTTCGTGCTTCGGAAATGTGTTTTTGCGTATCGGATAAGAGGGAGAGCATGTGTGAGTGGTGTGGAAGAGAGGCGGCGAATGCTTGGTAGTGTTCTGACCAGGGCGGGTGTCAGAGTGAGGAAGAATGGGAAGCTAAACGGACCTCACTGTCTACAGTTCCCTTTAGTGCTCTTTCTAGCATTCCTTTTGTCCTTCGGAAAGAATCCAGGTCTCGACCGACGGAAGAATCATCCAGCAAGGACAACGCAAGGGAGACCGGATTGAACTAGTCGCAAAAATCAGTCGAGAAAGCACTGGTAGATCGCAAAGCCTCACATCAGGATCAATCACAAACGCCCACTCGTCTTGCATCTGATCCAGCACAGCTAGATTCCAAAATGAGAAACAGATAAATAAACAAGAAACGCGCTCACCATCTATCTCTCCCAGTGTGCCCCTCCGTCCCTTGATCGCCCTCCCAGGCTCCCGCTCCCGTATCCGTTCCCTCTGCTCCCTCTGCTTCTCCTTCTCGTTATCAATCGTCGCACGTCGAAACCCCGCCGTCTGGAACGCAGAAATAACACTCCCCAGGGCTTTAGGCGCGCCCTGATCGTCCACCGAATTTCCCCTACTCGGCGCCAAAGGCTCCCCATCCATCCCACCATACGGATCCACATCATCATCCACATCCAACGAAGGCCTCGGACTCGGCCTCGCAGATTCAGACGCAACCGAATTGACGGGCCGTCGCTCTGAGCGCGCAGGTCGATGTGGAGCAGGTGACGCACGTGCCCCAGGACCGTTGTAGTACATCTGACTGCTCGGCGGTGAAGAAGGTCCGTATCTATCTCGGTCCCGATCACTTGTATAGCCGCCGTTGAGAGAAGGCACGCGCGGTCGTGGTTGGAGCGGCCGGGTGACAGGCATCGGGGGTGGAATGTCGCGCGAAAAGTCCTCCGATCCGCGGTCGCGCGACCGGGATGGACGGGCACGTGGAGGGCGAGACATGATGTGTTTATGGTGTTTGTCGGTTCATGCGCCTGAGATGCAATATGTACGTCAATTCGGATTGTGCCGATGAGTCTGAGGTGGACGTGCCTGGATCACCCGACCAACCGACAAGGAACCAGATTAGATTTTGAGATTTTGGCTGGTCGATCTTTTACTATGCGATGTACTTTGATTCTAGTGCAAGCTTCCAGTAACAAAATTCAGACACAGCTATACACCAGAGCTGGGCGTGGTAGAGGGAAGCGTGAACTTCTACACGTGACCAGCACAGCCATCGAGGCAATCAAGAACAAGCTATGGAACTGGACGGACACGCTCGAACTAGGCTTGTACCACGAAATTCTCGAATTGAATCCGCTTTCGGTGCCGACGCTGGCCGGGCGCCCTCTGTGTGGCTGGCGCCAGCTCGGTCGAGTTGTTCGTACTTGTCTTGACCCATTCCTTTCGGGACAACAATCAGACTTGGATAGCCTCGCGCTTGAACGTGATAGAGCACCAGATGGCCGCTAAGTGCTGTATATACGACCCTTGTGTAGCTACTATAAACGCATCTACTCTTACACCAAAGTTGATCGAGGTGAGTCTGACTGTATATATGCTACTGTACTAACACTAAATTTAACCAATCAACCCCCCGTTCTCTTTCTTCACTCACATTCGACTCTTATCTGGTACTGTTCAATATGCTGCTTTCGGGCTCATCGCAGTTTCGTATATTTGTTTTTCTGTATCTTCTTGTTCGAGATTCGTTGTTGCTTCCAATCTGTATATATCTATATGTACCCGCCGGCTACCTCACAAGCCTGATCCAAATTGATTTTCAACACTTAAACAATGAGTTCCTGAGGCATAGATGCTCGTCCAGGGTACTCTAAGAATCCCAGATAGCGTTGGACAAAGCCGGTCTCGAGACAGTTTCCAGGCGTCGCCTGGAGTCGTCTCTGTCTCGTCTCGCCTTCGGGCAGCCAGTAGAAACGAGTTGCCTATGGCCAAACAGATAAGATATCCGAGAGGTACTCCACAGCACGATGGAGCGGTTGTGTAAGTCATCGTTTGGAATTTCGTCTCGGAACAAACATTAATCCCAGACCACTCTTAAACGCCAAGCGCTTAATCACCCCCTGTTCGGACCAGGCATAAATAGGGGTATCAAAAGGGGATTTTCCTCCACACAACCACATTAACATCAGCATTCGCTCCTCCTTGCTTCACATACCGCATTCTGGTCTATTCTCGCTCCAGTTTAACATCGCACTTCCCGTCATGCCCACCTTCCCCAAGGCCACCCCAGAATTACCAATATTGTTGCCAACGACACAGCCTCCTGATACCGAGGGCGCCCCATCAAGCGAGCACCTTATGGCAGCTCTTCGGCTAATCATATCGGCAGTCGAGGGGGATCATGATGGTAAGCCAAATGAATTTCAACCTTTATCTTTTCTGGCGGGCGCTAACATTGGCGACTATAAATTCAGGCCAGAGCGACGCCACACTTGGAGCTTTGGGTAACCTCGTTCTACGCCTCGCAGACATCATACATAGTGAGTAGTTGGATCAAACTAATAACTGCTTGCGCTCACACCACGATCAAAGGTATGGGGCACACCCGGTTGGAGCAGCAGATCGAAGAGCTGAAGGTCCTCGTGGAGGCACTTACCAAGAGTGTCAAGGGATTGAAGGAGGACATTCAGGGGGTGAAGGAGGGCGTCCAGGGGGTGAAGGAGGATGTTCAGGGGTTGAAGGAGGACGTCCAGGGGATGAAGGAAGACATTCAGGGGGTGAAGGAAGACGTCCAGGGGATGAAGATCGATATTCAGGGGGTGAAGGAGGACGTCCAGGGAGTGAAGGAGGACGTCCAGGGAGTGAAGGAAGACGTCCAGGGGGTGAAGGTCGACATTCAGGGGGTGAAGGATGACGTCCAAGGAGTAAAAGAAGATATTCGTGCCGTCAAGGAAGATGCGAAGATGCTCCTAGACCGAGTCAGCTCTCTCGGTGGCTTGGTCCAAGATATAGGACACACAAACAAGGTGAGTGAAGTTGCAATGTTTCAAATATTCCAGCTCATAATCTTTTCTCTATGCGTACTAGCTTCACAACCGGCTCACTCCAGGGAACTGGAGGCCAGTTCTGAACAAACATGGGATTTTCCCTGCGTCTGTTGGGGTACGTAATTTAATCTAGTTTAACAAAGACAAAGGCTAATGGGCACTACCCCTAGCTACCTCGTCTTCAATCTGAAGAATCTGTTGGAAACCTGACTCAAGTAGAACTCCTAGGTTTCTTGGTGTTCTATGAGCTGCCTGGGCCAAATGTGTTACATGACCGTGGAAATCTTGCGGACATCTTGCGACGTCATTTGACCGCACTCTGAAATGGTTGGAAGATTTTCCCTGTTGCTTCTCTATTACTGTGCATGTTTAGACCGTCTGTTACATTTTCACTTTATGAATGTCATTGATATGCCCGTTACCTGCTTGCCGGGATAGGCTTTTGCGTGGCAATTGGCATATTTGAACACAATTTTGTTGATTCGTACTACAGGCAAACCAGCGCAGACAGATTGGATGGCGACAACATATCAAAACATCAGCACATCACCCAGACGGAATTGTACATGCGTATCAGTAACTAGCTTTGTGAGCTGCAAGATTGCACGGCACAAGTGCATCAGCAAAACCGGCAAAGTCATGTAGTTGCTCAAGATTATGAACGCTACCATAGCCTTGCCCAACGTATGCGGGCTGTCATAGCCTTGCCCAATATATGCGATGCTATCCAGATGAAAGGAGCCTATGTACTGCAATATAGATCCGGGGCTGCTATGTGGTGCTATCAAGGAGCGATCTACTATTGGGCTATATAGGGCTAAACTGCGCTATGATCTGTCGTAAGCAAAATGCGCTTTAATCCCAATTCTTTACTACAACAAGAGCACGCAGTGACAGACATACGGGTGAGAAGATAATGGGCCCAGTATCATTGAGTAGATGAAAACATCAAGGGTAGAACCAAAAGGAGAAACAACGACAGACACAAAGTATTGACAAATTGTACATTTAGAAATACATCAAACCAGACGGCGTATGCCCCAGGACCGTTGTAGTACATCTGACTACTCGGCGGTGACGAAGGCCCGTATCGATCTCGGTCCCGGTCACTCGTATAGCCGCCGTTGAGAGACGGCACGCGCGGTCGTGGTTGGAGCGGTCGGGTGACAGGTATCGGGGGTGGAATGTCGCGCGAAAAGTCCTCCGATCCGCGGTCGCGCGACCGGGATGGGCGGGCACGTGGAGGGCGAGACATGATGTGCTTATGGTGCTTGTCGGTTCATGCGTCTGAGATGCACAATTGTACGTCAATTCGGATTGTGCCGATGAGTTTGGGTGGACGTGCCTGGATCGCCGACCAGCCGCCAAGTAGCCAGATTAGACTTTGAGAATTTGAACTTGAAGCGACCCGTGCCCCGGGCCCCTTGACCTCGCTTCTGTCATCATCTTTGAAGACTGACGAGGTACATCTAAAAACTCTTTCAGAAACACGAGGTTATTCTAAATGATTTTTGATGATTTTTACAATCTGATTTATACATCTGTGAAGCCCGAGGCTTGTGTAGACCATACAAATACGCGAAGAGAAGGAGATGGAGCCTAAAGACTCTACCGTGCCTCGCGCCCACTTTCCCTTCAAGGCCTGCCGATTCCTTGCTGCCAATATCACATGATTTATTCTAGAATTTCTATACATAGAATGATACAACTAAAATCCAAGTCGCTGGGCAAAATGCGCAAGCTAAAACTTACATGTTCCGCCTTTGCTGCAGGCTCACGATCCCAAGACCAGCTATATGCACTGCATATTGTGCGCACTGGGTCCCAACCTTTACGGTGGGCTGGAAACACTAAAAGTGGCCCGCGAAGATGGCTGAATCGCCAAGACTACCATTGCAGGTATCACCTTAACAGTCATGATCTAGTCTGTACTAGATTTGGTAGCAGACATGAGCGCATATTGAGGCAGAAGAAAGGGCGGGAGGTAGGGAAAAAAAGACCACGAAGGCGCGTTCATGCGCGTACTCGTGATTGGCCGCTAGACGAGGCCAAATGGCTGCGTGTCTCATCAAGGCCTCTTTTGCAACCGAGCACAGATAGTTCTTCTTCTTCGTTATGCGTTCCAGCCGAGCACAGCTAAACAAACCAGTCCAAGTTCTACATTCCAGAATCAAAAACGTCGGCAGAATACAAGCTACTAGTCAATAAGTGTTTTGGTTCGAAAATAACCCCAACAA
Organism: Ceratobasidium papillatum; assembly: GCA_037042815.1. Taxonomy (NCBI): domain Eukaryota; kingdom Fungi; phylum Basidiomycota; class Agaricomycetes; order Cantharellales; family Ceratobasidiaceae; genus Ceratobasidium; species Ceratobasidium papillatum. Next base: position 70,069 of record JAYRCO010000010.1, on the reverse strand, counting down.
CCATGAGAGGTGTTTACAACAGAAAATAGAAAACAAAACGGATAAAACTTACCATTTAGGCCAGCATAACAGACTCAGAGGGAGCTTCGAAAAGCTCGGGCGCCTTACCGATACAATAGCTTGACACTATTTGAGGAGACAAATTACAGGGGCAACCAGGCCTCGGTCTGGTGTCCTCTAAAAGTCAAGCCAAAATAGTAAAGCGTCTAACATGCAGCACCTCATACAGAGCGACAGCGTCATGACTGTAGCGACTGTCTCAAGATAGGACCATGAGCGCTTACGGCATTGGTACCTGAAGTACAGTAAATACAGTAGAGCAAGGCTGCAAACTGCACGTGATTTACTGATTGCACGATTTCGCGTAGCATTTCAGACCCCTGGAGTGACCTTGCAGAAGCAAGGTTATAGCCAATCCTTTTGTTTGTAGTCTGTGCTGGTTCAAGTGTAACTTTCTAGCAATAAGATAGAGACACGGTCATGTATACTGAAGCTAGGCGTGGCAGAGGGAAGTGCCAAAATCGGCACGTGATCAGTACAGCCATTGATCACTTCGATCATTTGAAATGTCACATCCGGTGGAAAGTTGCGCCACCAGCGTTTTCACTGTACGACCCGAGCATAGTAATCCACGAGCCCATACACATACATCGAATTTAATTTTCTTCATGGAAGTAGCACAGGCCGACCCAAATATATCTCTTAATGAATCTTTTTCATGGTTTATAGTGCACTTTATATGGACCTAGATTATGCCTCACCACCCTAAACCATTTGCTAAGGCGACCATGTCCACCCGCGAGACTCTAACATCCGCTACTTACACAGCTTCTAAACTCTCCTCGAACATCGTGAAGGAATCCGCATACCATTCTGTTACTGCCACAGCCGGCCATGTCCCCCGAGACCCATTTAGGAAGCGCCCCACAGTCGTTGTACAGCGCATACATTGTACAACAGCCTCTACCATATACCTGAATGATCCATTGCCGGGCCCGGTAATTGCCTCCCGGATAAGCCCATACGACCAAGAGCGCTAGAATGGCCGATAGCCCTGCGTGCAATGCCACATTAGGATACGCCACGGAGCAGCTCGATATGAAAGACCACGCATGACCTATATATCTCAGCCCCAGCCTCACATATATAAACCCACCTCGGAAGAACCAAGTCGTCATGCGATACGAATGGCTCCCCGGCATACTGAATGTAAGTTTCAGCTCGTGGTAACCGACACAGCCGCTGACGGTCGATTATTCCCAAAGTTTTTGCCCTACCTCCAGGCTGGTCCGAGGACGGCCACGGTATTTAACTCTAGCTGATCCTCTTACTCCCACCTAACTCGAGAACTTCTTGTTAGCTGTGCTACAGGGGAAATTTGAGTGTCATGTCTACATCCCTCAGACGGGACCTGTAAACGACGCCAAGGGAAGGGAAAATGGCGGAAGGAAAGGTAAAGGCAAAGGTAAAGGCAAAGGCAAAGGAAGAGATGAAGAAGATGGTCAGGATGAAGGCGGAGACCAGGGCAAGGACAAGGATCAAGACAAGGATCAAGACACGAGTAACGGTGGTCAGGGGGGTCAGGGCGATAAAGCCTCAGAGCAAACCCCTTCCAACAAGACACAGGACAATACTTACAAATCGTATGAAAACGCTCTTCAAGCCGCGCTTCACTTTGTGTACACCGGGGAATGTTGGAACCCCGATGCATCTGAGCTAGAAAACGCCCCAGACAACTTCAAATTCCATGACAACTTCGAGATCCAAGTGTATAAGAGGTAAGCAATCCATTTGCAAGCGCATCAAAGCTGTTCAAGTGCTCACCTATTGTAGTAAATCATCACACCCAGATACGTTCTTCCCGGATGGTGACATTTGTGGTATGTCGTATTTTCGGCTACGAACTGAAACCCGATGAACTTGAAATACCTTGACAGGAGTTGGGAGGAAAACGGCGAGCAGTTCTAATGATTTCCTTCGACTAGACTGGGACGATCATGGCCCACACTTCAACGCTTGGTTTGTGGGCGACAATCCGAAGATTCCTAAGTTAAAAGCCAACGGAAAGAAGGGGCATTTCTTCATTGCCTGGTCAGATCCTAAGCTGGATGACAAAACCGCATCCAAAAATCCGAAGGAGAAGGACCGAATGCTGGATTGGGCGGAAGAAGTGAGAGGATTTGTAGAAGAAGAACCACCAGAAGGTTACCTGGGCACCGATGAAGACAAGGCAGCTCATACTAAGCGGCTCTGGGACGACGCTTGGAAGTTAGGCGTTCGGCCTAAGTGAGTACACCAAGATTTCGGAGTACTTTGCAAGTACATCGCAACTCACAATTTTCCAGAACACCAGCAAAAACGGAGGAACATACTCCTGCAACAAGTACTGCGCCAGCTCCCGCGCCGGTTAGTACACCCAAACCCACGACAACCAATCCAGCTACTCCCCAAACCAGTCCGCCCGTCTCCACAACGATTAGTACACCCGTTACCCCACCAAGTAGTGCGCCCACTCCCACGACCGATAATGCACCAGCTTCTGTAAAGAGTGATGCGCCGGGTTCTACGACAGGTGATACTCCTGTTCCCACTTCCACGGCGAGTAATGCACCCAATGCCACGCCAAGCAGGACCCCCAATCCCACCCCAGGTAGTGTGGCAAGCGATGCTTCTTCCTCCAAGGCAACCTGATGTATATTTCAGCATGGAATGTTTCTGTAGAGGTGAATATATGTATCAATTAGACATTGGGAGCCTAAGTAGTTAATAATTTGGTTTTTAATCTATTTTGGTTCGGATTGCAAGCTTTCAGCAATAAGATAGAGACAGAGCTAAGTATACGAGAGCTGGGCGTGGTAGAGGGAAGTGTCAAAATCTGCACGTGATTAGCACAGCCATCGATCACCTCGATCATTTGAAATGGGGAACTGTGTGGCGTCGGTAAACCATAATAGGTAACTATATTATTGGAGAAGTCATGCTTTCTAGCTAATATGTCTATGCGTTATCAAGCGCGAAGACCACTCCATTAGCTCGTCGACCTCGAGCGTGGGCTTCTACTTAAACTACCCGCACGTCTAGTATCTTTCGATTCCTTGACGCTTTGCGTTTTGGGTTGAAACAACTTTATTCGACGGTACGTAGGGAAATTGTCGTGATTCTGACAGCCTCTGAACACTCAGGAGCCACTTTGGACATGCTTAGTAGGTCTCAAAGATGCTCTGCGCTCGCAATCAAGTTCAAGGGTTGAATCATTTTAGCGCTGTTTTTGATCCTAGAGCAATGGCAGCTCGTTGCCAATACGCTGGGGGTTATCCTGATTTTAGCGCATACAATAACTATCACGCTTGAGCCATGAGAGGTCGGAAGAAAAACTCACCACAAGCTACGCGAAAGAAACCCTGATGGTGCGATGAACAGTAAAACAATCGCATATGCTAACTTGTGCAGTTACAACACCCAAGTTCAATACCCATCAGCGCAGCACAGACACAACAACTGCACCTAATGATAGGAGCCACCACCCATTGAGGCAACGCCCAACTTGACGAACCGGTGATGAACACACACATATCCCGGTATCAGAATGTATAACCGAGGTTCGGCAATCGTCTCCCGATTGGCCAAATACAACCATGGGCGCCCAAACGGCTGAAATGCTGTATGCGTATCAGACTGAATGCTATTCCGTGCCATGTAAGGATACGCCCACAGGGCGGCCTGGCTGGAAGAATCAAGCGCTCGTTCCCATCCTCGCCTTTATAGATCGATACTGGAGGCATCGACTCTACCGTTTCACAACAATGCCGCCTGAAGGTAGGTTTGAGGCTTTGCGACCGCTAGTTTCATTCTTGACCTCTCTTTATTGTTGTAAAAGTGCCCGCTGAATCACCCGAGGCCTATGTTGAAGTCGGTAGAGGTATACAGTTATAATTTGGGGTTCTTTCATTCTGCTAATGTCGAGTCTTTTTTTATAGCGAAAATACGAGGACTTCTTGAAGGGAGAGTATTCGTGGAGAACGGCTTCAAAGGCGGAAACCAGAGTGGTAAAATAAATAGAGGCCCCGGTCCAGCCAAGCAAGGCGACAAAAGTGGAGACACGAAAAAAGACGGGAAAAAGAAAAAAGATCCAGATGACGGCAAGAAGAAAACAAGCGGAGATGACTTAGACGATCCAGCCAACCCAGATGAAATCTTCCCCAAAAGGCTGGAGCATTCTATATATAGTTCCTACGAAGCGGCGCTTCGTACTGCGCTCTATTTTGTGCGTAACAAAAAGGTGATCAAGGATGGCGATAAACCGAAAGACGAGGGGAAAGAGAAACTCACCATCAAGATGGATGTTTATCTGAGGCAAGTAATCAGACTCACAAGAATGCCAAAGATTATTCATGTACTTAACTGTACCACAGTACATTCTCTCGCCCCGACGCATTCTTTAGGGAGCCTGACGTTTGTGGTGAGTACCGTGCTTACAATCTCGGGCTTGAACTCGATTGACTCGGATTCGTCACGTATAGGTGTCGGGGAGTTCAGTAAGCGAACTCATGAGCCGCAGGCTCGAAAAAAACTGACTCGACTCGCCCCCCAGAGGCCGACGGCAAGAACAGTGAAGACTTTCTTCGACTAGACTACGACGATGACTGCGGTCCACATTTCAACGCCAAATATGTGGGCTCCAAATCTACCATGGGCGATCGCGACCAATGTCCGAAGGAGCACTTCTTGATTGCGATACCGGCCCTAGAAGGGGGTGAGAAAAAGGGAGACTATTTGGAGCGAGTGAGGTCTCAGGTGAAGAAATGGAGGGATGATGTAAGAGGGTATCGAGGTCCCGATCCTCTTGATCGCGTTCTCGACTACATAGACCCAGACAATGCATACCTTAAGAATAAGGACCCAGGTGACCCAAAGCCTAATGTCGAAGATGCTCAGGAGCGAGCCAAACATCTTGAACGCCTTTGGAACAATGCTTGGGCGAAGGGTGCACAGCCTGAGTGAGTCTAGTAGTTCGAAATGCATGATGGGTGTGGCTTCACTCATGAGTCTTCATAGGTATTCATTGAAATCAACATCGAAATCAGGGGACGAAACAAAATCTGACCCTCCAGTATCTTAAAGCATCTGTATCAAGCTTATGTACTCTCAAATGTCTGGCAAAACCTTTCGCAATATCTTGCTAAATTCCATTGCTTGTAACAGTTATGCCAAGCCAGTCTTAGAAACGTGGGTAAACCTTTCTTCCCCATTACGATTCTCAGTACCTATGTCACTTCAATTCTTATAACAAGCCTCGCTGTCACCCCGTGTGAAACTTGAGGTCTTGAAGGTCAATATTTCTGGATATATGCGCCGATTTATTGAGCGCTGGAATCCGTTTCATCAGAGCTAAAGACCTTCACAAGTCCTAACGAGCTGCAAACACATTTTAGAAGGGGCATTTCACCTAGTTAGCTAGGTAAAATTATTGCATTATATTAGAAAACTAAAGTTACAAGTCGCCCTTTTGAGACATGATCAAGCATCTATGTATACAACGTATACATGTGTTTACAAAGGCAACGAAGCTACGGTCCATCGAGTCTTGTATGGCGCTCCAGTACATGGTATAATCTGCAATTTAAACCGTGCACCGACAACGTATGGCCAGCTGTGAATCAGCTGAGCGATGTCTAGAATAATATGGGCTACTGATAAACTGACAAGAACGGTGTGGCTGATTGAGTGGCAAGCACCAGACCACAGTGCCCCCAAGACGGCCATAGGGCGGGTGAGATGAAACCAATAAGATTCAAAATGTATGCCAGTCCAAATTGTGTTGCGAAGAACGCCCCAACCTACCGCCAAATACCTAGATGGCCCATTCTACCAGGCTGGAGGCCGTAATAGTCTAAATTGTTGTTATTCATTAGATAATGCCACGTGATTACACTAGGGTGATAAGATTGTGATTCATGACGTGACGTTGCTGCTGATCAGCGCCAACATCGATCTGTGTGTGAATTTTATAGTATCGTCAAACGAAACACTTGTTTACATGTCTAGCAAATCTTTTCTAGTTGAGAAGCTTTCACAGCTTTTCCCAAACGAGACTTTTACATCTTCTGGAGGCCCCCGCATCTCATCATCTAACGGCTCCATATACTATGCCAAGGCAGGATCTTCTAACGAATCTGAGCAATACCGCGCGGAAACACGCAGTCTAAAGCTCATCCACGCCGCAGCGCCTAGTCTATGTCCTCGCGTTATACTCTCTTCGCATGATGCTCAGCCGTTCCTGATAAGTGACTACTTGGACCTCACAAGTTTATGTTCGTCCGCTGCGGCTTCCAAAATTCTTGCTCGTCGTCTTGCATCAGAGCTCCATTCATTCAAATCAGAAAACGGCCAGTTTGGGTTTGAATGTCCAACATTTTGTGGAGCAACAAAGGTCGACAACGGCTGGTATGATACTTGGCAAGATGCATATAGTGCTATGATTGGTGGACTTCTTGATAAGCTGGAGAAGCGAGGATCCTATCATGAGCTGTGTCGTCAAGGCAGAGAGGTTCAACAAAGGTAAGTACTATGTGTGTCTGCACGAACAGCTCGGCGAGAATAAAGGGGCGGAACAACAGGGTTATTCCATACTTTCTTGGGGAACGGCTCAGGGGTGTTGAACCAGTTTTATGTCATGGAGACCTATGGGTATAAAAATTCGAATCTATTGACTACTGATTTGTGCTTACCTAAAGCCTGGATAGAGTGGGAACGTTGGCGTTGATCCGAGCGGGGCTCCAGCAATCTTTGATCCATCTAGCTATTATGGACATAACGAGTCTGAGTAAGTTTTTTAGGTAAATCCTCCGTCACCCAAGTATATGATAGTTCGTCTTAGCTTGGCCATCGGTCGAATGTTTGGGGGATTCTCGTCAGAATTTTACAGCGAGTACCACTCGCATCGACCCAAATCGGAGCCAGTTGAGGACTATAATGACCGACTGAAGCTCTATCAACTGTTTCATTATCTGAACCACACTGTTCTTTTTGGAGTAAGTTTAAATTCAACCAGATGAAATATTTGTCACTGACTCACAAATGGGTAGAGCGGGTACTCCGGACAGTCTATGTCGCTTGAAAACCAGCTGCTCAAAGCAGTGCCAGCTTGAGCTTGAGATGGTTTCAACCAAAGTGTGTTCAAAGTTGGCCATAACAAATCTGAGTAGGATTTATAGTTACATAAATGAAATACAAAGGTGTTCGACTATATGGTCCCACAAGCTCCTGTATAAGATACAAATACAGAAAAGCATTGAAGCTGCAACACAAAGAGGGGTAGTATGGGAGGTGAATTATATGCAGAAACCCCGCAACGCTCAGTAGTGAAGCAGTATTCACGTGTATATCCCGCTGGATTGAGATTTTCCCTTCATGTTTCCGCAACTTTTATAAGAGAGCTAATGCCAAAACCTAAGTTGCCCAGATCATATATAGCACTGTTTGAAATAGCAAATATCAAAACATTGTCGTGCCTGTCATATGAAACATACAGGCCAATGTTATATACAGTATCAGGCAACAAGATCGGGAGAAAGAAATTCCGAAACCATCTCCTGGTCATCATCTGAGTACCATATAACCGTCCATTCTGACAATTTTAGCCCAAGTTCCGTTTCCACTAAACCTCTAAGTGGCAGGTCGCGTACCTGATGAGGCGCGAGATACTCCTTGCGCATGCTCGAGCGACGGCCAAACATTAAACCCCAGCAAATGCTTGGATCTCGCTGTTACATGTTAGAGTTTTAATTGCCTGGATCGTTTACAAAAGTGTGTGCAGCCAAACTTACAGGTCCTGGTATTGGCACTGTTTCGAAGAAAAAAATGTTTTGAGCGCGTTTGAGCTTCATCAACTCTTGCGCCTTGTCCTGTACTGATCCAATGCCAGCTTTAGGATTTCTTTCAATGATGTCGGGCGCGTACTCCCGCAACCATCCTTGACATTCTTCGTATGTCTGGAATATGATGTAAATCCAAATGATGTGTGGCATATGTATCACAGATGGAAGTACATACCACGTAAAACCCGGCAAACGATGGCATAGAGAATCACAAGATGTACGGCCGGACTAGGATGGGGTGAGGCGGCGGTTGTGGTTGCGGTTGTTGGCTGATGTAGTGACGCACGATGGGTTTGCTGTGGTTTATTCTCTTTCAGTGGTAAATATCAAATTGGCTTGGCCTCGTAAGGTCCCGTATCTAGAGAGTGTTCGCCATGCGCATTGTCTTGTGATCCCACTAGAATCTCCCTTCTGAGTTATATTATCTGGACCGGGAACACCACAGAAGAAAAGCCAAGAAGCGCTTTGAGATCTTCACGTCTCAGCCATGCACTCTATTGACGCTGACATACATCAGGTCCTGAGTGCTGTCCCCAGCCGGGGTCGTGCCTTAGTTCAACACTCATGCTCTATCACCTCTGTGGATACCAAGCTCGAGATGATCACATCATACACTGTCCTGTGATATACTGTACTGGATGCGTGAAAGCATCGATCCCACTCCGTGAGATCACATACAGTACGTATGTTTGATTGATGAGTTCGTAAGCTAGAATGAGATTGATACTGGGGGTCACAAGAGTACTTAATTCTTGAGTACCATTGCGCCACTTACCCTCGACAAAGTTGTTCTCATACTATGGTCGTCGATCAAGACGCATACAAGGTCACTTCTTCCGTTCGCCAGACCGCCTCTTTGTTTTAATCTGGTAAGAAATTCCAGCGGTCCAAGTTAAGGATGCAGCGTCTGGTACTATGATTACAAGCGACAAAGTCGTACTACATACTGGTATGGACGAACCGGAGGGGGCCACTTAGTTTATTAGTCTCTCAAATCTGGCTTGCGCTCAAAAATCAATGCTCCTTAGCTATGTGCATTATTAGAGAAAGGATGTCGGGATTGTTGGAATGTCCAAATGTATTGTTAAGTTACCCAGTTCAACGCTCAACGCTGCCCTAGATCGTTGTTGTCAACCAGGTGTTGGAGCTGAAGGTCGGGAGACGACAATCAATTATTTTGTACAGCAGGAGATCTACGCATTTTGGACTGAAAACCTTGGTCTCGTGCCCGTTGATTATACATCAGCTAAGACCATCCACCGTTTCCTATACAAAGAACAGCAAACATGGTTTACTCATTATAATGCAGCTGTGGTACTGGCCGACAAGAACTCCGACACAATCTCAGGATCACCTTTACGCCACCAAATCACCGCCCATCCAGATACTTTCAGTCCAAAGTCGTGCTCGATACGATTTTTCAGTGGCAGATCATAAACCTGGTCGGGTGCCAAGTACTCTTCTTGTCGCTCCAGTAGCGGTATAACCTTATACCAGGGATAGGAGGTTCATATGGCTGACACAAATAAATATCTATTAGCTACTCATCTATCTCGATCACAGGTAAGTATATGAACGTCCTGCCTAGGGAATATTATTGTTTCGATGGAAAACAAGCCACGAGCGCATATGCTTTCTCATATGTTCTTCGGCTTTCATCTCTACTGTTCCTCCCCTGGCAAGGGGGTTCTTCTCCATAATCTCAGGAGCGTATGTCCCGAGCCATTGGCGACAGTCGTCCTCTGTCTAGGTCCAAGCATGTCAGTGTTGCTCAATCTAGCTGCATATGAAGAAAATACAGACCGCATAGAATCCGTCAAAAGTCGGCATGCTACTTGACTGAAGAGCGGCGTGGCGGTTGCGAAGGTCAAAGATGATCCTGGTAGAGCATAAGCTGAGATGTTGTTTGGGCATGCTGCAATGTGTTGTCGTTAGGTCGGGAATAACCAATATAGTTATCGCGTGCTGGATGCTGGATCTAGCATTTATGATCCTTGAGGTTGTTGTCGTCGGGCGGAATTTCGGGCTGAACTTCGGCTACACAATAGTTGATCACTGTATGAAATCTAATTTATCACATAAAATTCTCACCCACTATTCAAAATACCCGCTGAGACGATTCAACACCTGCTACTCCTTATCATTCGGCTATGGTACCAGGGGAAAGAGACTCCGACGTCATATCTAGGTCGTATTTTGCTACCAGATCACCGTCCATTCAGACACCTTTAGACCAAAGTCGTTCTCGAATCGATCCTTTAGTGGTAGGTCGCGAACCGGATCTGGTACTAAATACTCCCTCTTATCATTTGAGTAGCGATCTATTATTCCCCAAGAAACAAAAGGTCCATGAGATCGATCAGAGTCGAGGAGCCATCAGCTCAGTGGAAGTTATCCCAGAACTGGGTATACGGACCTCTCTAGGGAAAATGATTGTTTCAAAAGCAAACAGGCTACGAGCACGCCTATGCTTTCTCATGTACTCTCCAGCCTTCTTCTTCAGAATGCCCCTCCGTCACCGCGAGGATATTTCTCGATGATCTCCGGAGCATACTTCCTGAGTCACTCCCGGCAATCGTCCCCGGTCTAAATTGGTCCAAGAGTGTAAGCATTGTCAAATGTGGCGCATGTCTGAAAAGCTACAGATCACACAAAACCCTGCAAAAGCTGGCTTGTCAGTTCAAATTGAATCAATCTAGATGCGAGAGTCAATGGTTTGACGATCTAAGATGGTTGCGTTGGCGAACAAGCTGGGATGGCGGGATCTTGTTTAGGCATGTTACTGTATGTTGTCCTTAGGTTGCAAAGTCCGAATGAAGACATCTAAGTGGCAACATAAGTATATGCTTCATAATTCTCAGCAAATGTCGTTTTCGGGTATACAAAGTGATGATATTCTCGAACCTGGTACAAGATAATTTCCTCATTTCTGACGAGTCCGCACGGTTTCGACCTAGACAAGAAACCGAAAACGCACAAGCCTACCTAGGAAAGGGGATTTCCCACGAGCTCAAGTAGTGTATTGCATAGTATGTACCGAGAAACGCTAGTTTCATACGTGGACTAACCAACCAAGCTCATGGTGATATCGTAGATTTGTTTGCCTGTGTGGACGACAACACCATCACGTGCCGATCACCCACGTCCAACCGATCCAAAATTTAGGAAACTCTAATTTCGATCACGATTTCCACCACCACTTCCAAAAATGGCGCCTCAGAAACGAGCGCGAGAAGCTGCAGACCAGCCAGCTGCCTCGACATCTGTCTTACGAGCCGAAAAGTCTAAAAAGGCAAAACGATCACACGAGCCGGGGTCGTATAATCCTGACGCAGCTGCTCCTGCTGGGAAGAAAGTCAAGTTTGGTACAGACGGAAAAGAGAAGGAAGTGGCTAAACCTGCTACTGTGCTTACGGAGGAGGTGGATTTTCCGAGAGGGGGTGGCGTAACGCTAGAGCAGCTGAATGCTGGTGTGCAGAGAATGGAGGTGGACGGAGGCGGGGAAGTGTTTGCGGTATGTCTATTCCGTACATTAATCTTTATTATGTGGGCGAGGGCTGATGCTGCTCGAATGAAAGGATGGGCCGAAAAAGCCTAGAGTGAAGAAACAGGCTGTTGGAGGGACGAAGGACAGGAAAGGCAAGCAGAAGAGCCAGGCTGCTGCAACTAAGAATGATGGTATTCGAGTCGAGCATCTGAACTACAAGGTATGTCTCCAATACAATTCATATTCATACAGGGCCCCATCTAAACTTGCATACGACAGCGTCTCGAGCCTGGCCAAAAACTGTTCGGAACGATTACCTCCATCCTGCCACTCGCACTCATCATCTCCCTCCCGAACCAACTTATGGGCCACGTACCAATCATCAACATCTCTCCACAACTTACCTCCCGACTCGAATCTTCGCCCTCTCGCGCTTCATCCCCAGATTCCGAAGACGGCGACGACGAAGAGGAAGAAAGCGACATTCCTGCTCTTACCCAACTCTTCTCTCCAGGCCAATACGTCGCGTGTACAGTCAAACAAGTGCGCCCGGCAAGTGGTTCTATCGACTTTGGCGGTCGACCGAGGGATGAGAGTGAGAAGGCTGCTAGGAAGGTCGAGCTGAGCCTACGACCGGGTGATGTGAATGCTGGAGTGGGTGCAAATGATTTGACGGTTGGGTTTGTGAGTCGTTTTATATCCCGCTATTGCATTCAGATCGAATACTAACCCAAAGTCAGAATATCTCAGGCGCCATTCAATCCGTAGAAGATCACGGATACACCATCGACTTTGGGCTCTCAGACATTTCAGGTTTCATCTCTTCCTCTAATTCCAAACGGCTCTCAGTTGGCCAAGTTGTCTCGACCACTGTTACCAAAATCTCCGAAAACAAACGGCTGGCGACGTTGTCGATCAACTCGGATGATGTTCGTGACGCAGCGGTGAGTAAATTTTATCCTGACTACTGAGCTTCCTCTGAGTGCAACGTGAACGTTCAAATAGATGACAGAGGCGACTTCGGCAAATTCCCTCCTGCCTGGCGCTCTTGTTTCGGCGCTCATCACGGGAGTCGTTCCAAGCGGATTGAATGTCCAGATCTTGGGGTTCTTCCAAGGAACCATCGAACTGTTTCACTTGCCTGGAGGCGTTGAGAGCGTCAAACTCGGTGACAAAGTCAGTCTATTATGATGTTTTGCTTCGTATTTCGTTGACTCTAACTGGGATACAGATCAAAGCTCGGATACTATGGAACATACCCGGCTCAAGCCCACCTAAATTCGCGCTTTCGCTTTTACCGCACGTCTTGAACCTTGCTTCCGCCTCTACTCTACCCCCGCCTTCGGAAGCCCAAATAAAGGAGAAGAAGAAAAAGGGAAAGAGAGCAGAGACTGGAGGCGTAACACTGAGCGAGGCGTACCCTGTTGGTATGGTGCTCGAATCGGCACGAGTTGTACGTGTGGAGAGCGAGTGGGGGTTGGTCTGTGAAGTAGGAGAAGGAGTTGGGGGATTCGTCCATGTACGTCGAATGTCTTTCTCACTTGATCGTGTTTCTTATTGATCCATATTCAGATATCTCAAATCGCCGACTCGCTCGTCCCTCAACTGTCCGCTACATCTGGTACATGGCGCGTCGGGAGTTCACATCGTGCGCGAGTCATCGGACATCATGCGTTGGATGGTTTGGTTCAGCTTAGTCTACAACCGAGCGTGTTGGAACTGGTGTATATGCAGGTCGGGGATGTGAGCGTTGGGGAGACGCTAAAGGTGCGTTTTGTTTCATTTTTATTTTGTTAGATCTAGTACGAGCGGCATGGTTTTAGGGAACGATTGTGAAGCTGAAGGAGAAAGGACTGCTTGTCGCACTGTCGGACAAGGTCAATGGGTTCGTAGGACCGGACCATTATGCGGATATCAAGCTCAAGCATCCTGAGCGAAAGTTCAGAGAGGGAGCGAGTATCAAATGCAGAGTACGTCTTGGATAATACCACCTTGCTTTTTGTTTCATTGCTCATTGATATGCTACATAGGTCTTGAGCGTTGATGTGGACAAAAGCCGCGTTCGGCTCACACTCAAAAAGTCCCTACTTGATTCGGCACTTCCTATTCTCGCGAATTTTGAGGATGCCAAAGTCGGGATGGTCACTCCAGGAGTTGTACAGAGGATTGAGGACCGGTTTGTGATTCTGGAGTACTATGGAAGAGCAAAGGCATTGGTACCGCTTGGGGAACTTACGTGCGTATTCTTTGTTAAACCCGTAAGCTGAAAGGGGATTGACACCGAAGATTTATAGGGACACTCAAGTCTCGAGCACCGCTGGACTGTTCACCCTCGGACAAGTTGTCAAGTCTCGAATTACCGTGGTCGACCGAGACGCACACAAGATCACAGCCTCTATCCGCCAAGCTGCTCCTTCGTTCCAAGCTCCCGTCGATGTCTCAGTTGTTCAGGTTGGGAGTACGGTGTCTGGCGCTATCACTGCAGTACATGACGATAATGCCGTGCTGCGGCTGGACGAACCCGAGGGAGCTACTGCGCTCATTAGTCTCTCGAATCTCGCCAACTCTCGGGAAACAACTGTTCCTCAGCTACGTGCGTCGGTGGAGACGGGAGAGAGGGTTGAGGATGTGACAGTCATGTCGGTCAACCCAGACAAGGCCCTCGTTATTGTTTCTGCCGCCAAACCCAAATCGAAATCCAAGCCTAGTTCCGCTTTGTCCACTCTCAAAATTGATGCATTGAAGGGAGGACAAGTCATCTCGGGTCGTGTGGGCGCGACAATGGCAAACGGGACGGGCATTCGACTGTCCAAACACGTTGTCGGACGGTTACACTCGACCGATCTGTGCGATGATTTTACGTCTCCGTATGCCGTTCCGCCGTCGGAAGGAAAGACTCTGGATGTTGCGATTATTCGAGTCGACAAGGATCTCAAGCGCGTAGACGTGTCGTTGCGCAAGTCGAGGCTCGAACCCGAGGCGGGACACTCTGTTGTTGATCGGGAGGTCGGGAGTGTGGGTGATTTAAAGGTTGGGGAGACGATTAGAGGCTTCGTGAAGAGCGTGATGCAGCACGGAGTTTTTGTCACGCTCGGTAGGGACGTGACGGCACGGGTTCAGATTAAAGAGCTGTTTGACGAGGTGAGTTTAGAGTTCAAGTGTATCTACTCGCTCACTCTAACAATCATGATTCTAGTACGTGAAAGACTGGCAATCTCGGTTCTCTGTTGGCCAAGTCGTCTCTACTCGAGTCTTGAGGGTTAATCAAGAGGCGAATCAAGTTGAGCTCACTATGCGTTCCGGTGACATCAATAAGCTCTCGAAACATACCGTCGGGCTCTCAGACTTTGCTATCGGACAGAAAATAGAGGGGAGGGTGAAGAGCGTTGCAGACTTTGGAATGTTTATTGAGATTGCGGGTACGAAGATTAGCGGACTATGCCATAAATCGGAGGTTAGTTCCTGCAGATTTTTACTCGTTCCAATGGTTGATGATTGGGTATATGCAGATCTCAGATAACAAGAAGGCCAACGTGAGCGAGGCACTAAAGTCGTTCCGAGAAGACGATCTTGTCAAGGCCGTTATTTTGTCAATTGACACCATGAAGCGCAAGATTTCATTTGGAATCAAGCCATCATACTTTGCGAACGAGGATTTCGAGATGAATGCCGCAGAGAACGAAGTATCCCGGAAAGACGAGGAAGGGGATTCAGATGATGAGGATATGGAAGGAGACGCCGTGAACGAAGAGGTAGCTGAGGATGATAGCGAGAGCGAGGAAAACCCTAGCGAGGAATCCGAGGCGGACTCTGACGATGAAATCGTCGATGTAAGTGTTCTATTTCATTTTTCCTCATTATATGAACTTATTGGGTTTCAGGCCAAATTACCCGACGAACATATGGCGGATATAGCTACGTCGACCCCAGTCAACAATGCTCCTGCGCTAGCCCTCAGCGGTGGTTTCAGCTGGTCCGCTCAAAATGGAGACTCACACGAAGAAAATGTACCCGCCAGCGACCATTCAAGCTCCGGTTCTGATGGCGAAACCTCTAAATCCAAGAAGAAAAAGAAGAAGAAAGTTATTCTACAAGATCGAACAGCCGACCTACATAGCAAAGTACCCGAATCGACTGCCGACTTTGAGCGTGTGGTGCTCGGTTCACCCAACTCGTCCTTCCTCTGGGTCCAGTACATGTCCTTCCAGTTGCAACTTTCCGAGGTCGACAAAGCACGAGAGATCGGGCGACGTGCGTTGCAAACGATCAACTATCGAGAGGAACAGGAGAAGCTGAACGTGTGGATCGCGCTGCTGAATCTGGAGAACCAGTTCGGAACAGAAGAGAGTTTGGAGACGTTGTTCAAGGATGCGGCGAGGCATAATGATTCGAAAACCGTACATTTGCGCCTGGCGACGATATTGGAAGAATCTGAGAAGACAAAAGTGAGCATATACGAAGACTTAGGAGAAAACAGTGTTTCACAACTATTGCAGAAAGCTGAGGAGCAGTTTGCGCGCACCGCGAAGAAGTTCAGCCAGAGTTCCAAAGTATGGACGTTATTTGGCGAACACTATCTGAAGGCTGGAAAGTTAGAAGAAGCACGAAAGCTCTTGCCCCGAAGCTTGCTTAGCTTGCCTCAACGAAAACGTACGCGCATATATTTTCCTGCTGTCGCCTCAACTGACATACATGCAACTTAGATCTTAAGACTATATCCGCCTTCGCACGAATGGAGTATAAGATAGGTGACCCTGAACGAGGTAAAACCATATTCGAGGGTATTGTCGAATCCCATCCGAAACGCAACGACTTGTGGTCCGTTTACATCGATATGGAAGCTTCCCAAAATAATATCCAAAGCGTCCGGTGAGCTCATTTAACCCACTGCCCGATTGATAGTAGCTAACGTATATTACTCGCAGCAAGATATTCAAACGAGCTCTATTGAGAAAACTGACCTCAAAACAAGCCAAGTATGATTTCATGTCTCTCTTTATCACCCCAAATGCATTCTTACCTTCACGCCAGGTTCTTCTTCAAAAAATGGCTAGAGATTGAACGTAGGATCGGGGACCAAGCCGGGGCCGAAGTTGTAAAAGCGAAAGCTACAGAGTGGATGCAAGATCACGTCTCAGAGGGACAGCGATAGGACAAAAGGATGCACGTTGCCAGAATAGTCATGTATTGGATACCAGCTGTGTCTTATTGATTGAATACTAAGATCAAGATACGATTCGCTCAGAATGAGTAGACGCTGGATGATATCTAAAGTGAACACCGATAGAACATCGGACCGATGTTCATTTGTCATGTAATGGGTCTGCAAATCCGACTCGCTCACTCGTTGTTGAACTGAAAATCACAGGCCAACTATCATACAATAAAGTCTCTTGTCATTAAATTTGGAAAAGCAATCTACACAATATTTGGTATGGTAGGTAGAATATAATTCGTAGGGTTCGACTCTTCAAGGAGCGCAAGGAAGCGCTTTGAGATAGCAAATCCTAGATTTGCTGATGGGTAGAGCACAATCGCCGCCAACTCCACCGGGAAAACGAACCTGCACTCGCGAGGTCTCAGGAGCGCGTCGAACTCACTGAGGGCGCCGAAGCAAGAGTCTTAACTGCGAGCCCTCAGCCAGCTTGACGCATTCCTGAGACCTCGGGAGCGCAGGCCCGCCCACCTAACGATGAGCGCCACTGTTAAACACGGATACATAGCTCGGCGCTTAGGTGTGGACAAGCAGGCCGCTGTGGCGTGACCTTGACACCCACAGCATAGTGTCAAAGTTGCACATCCCATTTACTCTACTTGCGACACATGCCGACCTTCGCAGGATACTATGCGGTGCGTAGAATTTAGGTTGCAAAGTAGCTGACCATACTTATTCCCACTCTTGATACAGACCGTGGCCGAATGTCAGACATGGCTTTGGAAGCACGCTCCTGAGATTATTGAGAAAAACCCCCAGGCGAGCGGAGGAGCAGTCGAATTTAAGGCTAGGGAGTACATGAAACACAAGCGTATTCGGTATAGGTTCTCCTTTGAGATTGTACCTCTCCCCAACCCGGTTTGTATACTCATCCCGCGGGCTGTTTTTCATTAAACTAACAGCCGTTTGTCTCTATCAGCATGAACAAAGGCTTGACCGGGTGTTGATGGTGTGTCGGTACTGGAGCGACCAGAAAGAGTATATATCGCCAAACTCGAAATACGACCCGCAGCTCAAAGATCAGATTGAGAACGATTTTGGACTTAAGGTGTCTGATTGGACAGTGGTTTGGTGGCGTGAAGGAGAATATGCCAGAGCCTCGGAGGTTTTGACTCCAGATGTTGCCGCGAATGACTCAATGTCAATGGCTTCGCAGTAATGTTGCTTGGACTATCTATTTTGAACAATTTCCATCCTCAAGTTAATTGGGCTTTTTGTAATTATCGAGCGTTTTGGTGGAAAACAGACCCAGATGACAAAATATAAGTCGGGCATGGTAACCGCCGATCTCCGCCGAGCCTCGCATAAGCATTGGTCGGGCGAAGCGTAAGCGCGAGAATGAGCTATATGCACGAGCTCACAGCGGTGGTATGTTAAAAGGGCCCTGAGAAGCTGTAGGGGGGCGGGGGGCGAATGGATAACGTAGACCAGTGGAAACGGGACTGAAATGGGGCTCCAAGCTCGCTGAAACTCGATATGACCAATCGAGCCCCTATACTCCCCCTTTCGGCCAGTTGATCTACATCCCGCCGATCTTTTTGTTTTCTCCACATATCCAAGCATAATCCCCCACAGTACTTTGAAGTAGGCTTCGCGCCCTGAAATTCCAGCAATTTCTTGTCTCATGGAACGCGGGGTTATGATTCTTCAAGCCCATAGGCCTGTATATGTACTCCTTACTCCTATTTCTGTCTGCGTACAAGAGCATTAGCTCCCGCCCTGTCCAGGCCGCTCCCTTCCCTCTTTTCGACTACCACACGTACACGGCGCACATATTTTATCAGTTTTCCCAGTTCGACCCTCCCCAGGCCCCGTCTCAGCCCTCGTTGCAATCGGCATCGCAGCCGCCTACCCCTCGACGTGTTCATAAGCCAGCTACTGCATCGCCTCAGCCACCTCTCTTTGGCCATTCACCAATCTCTAGGTGAATTCTTGCCTGTTTTACATAGTATATTCGGCTGACAGTTACCTACTAGCTCGAGCCTTCGCTCCCCCGTCGTTCAAGGCCAGCGCAACCCTCCTGCCTGGGATATCGAACAGCAAACTGATGCTCAGAGGCTTGAGCAAGCCAACAATCTTAGTCAGGTGCATGGACCACCGTACGCCGACTATCCACATGTTCAAACAAGGCAGGGGGACCTGGTCCCTAACCTCGGCTTGCTCCCTTCATTGCCTGCTCCTGTCACCGATACCATTGATCTGACCAGCGACACACCTCGTGTGGGCATTGCGCCCCGACTGATCCTGCGACCACCGCCGCCTCTAGAAGCGCCACCCTTAATTTCTCTTCCTGAAGTCGATCTTCATTAAGATATCAGTAATCCCATAGCAAACCTCGGGTGGATGATTGCCAAAGGTGGCCCAAGTTATGAAGAGTCTTGGAATGGAGACACCATGTCAATGATATCCTACGTATTTCTGATTTTCCATCCACACAACTTTGTTCACAAATCTCGGTCCTCTCTTCAGATGCCGTTCAATACTCCTGACGACTCTGCCGGCGCTCATGACTCTACCAGTGCCGATGACCCTGCCAGTGTTGATGAGGAGTCAAATTCTTCCCAATCATTGTCCGATTCCCATGACTCTCGCGGCCTCGGAAGCAGGGTGGTACCAAACAAGGTTGCAAGAAACCGGACTATGTTATCGACCATGGCGCCCAGGGTTCGCAGAAGATGGTCTTGTTGATCGAGTTCAAGAGAGATCCAGAGATCGGGCCAGACAACGATGCTCAGCTATACGGCTGGAGGCAGTGTGACGTTGGAGCAGCTGAATGCTGGAGTACAGAGGATGGAGGTGGACGGAGGCGGGGAAGTGTTTGCAGTAAGTCTCTTGCATCTACTAGCATTCACCCTATGGGCAAGAGCTGATGTCGGTTGAATGGAATGATGGGCCTAAGAAGCCAAAAGCAAAGAAGTAGGCCGTTGGAGGGACAAAGGACAGGAAAGGAAAGTGGAAGAGTCAGGCTGCGACGACGAAGAGCGACGGTATTCGACATCAGGGGGAACCAGTGGACTCAAAAACCACTCTATAGTGGTTCTAGAGAATAGATCCAGCTGCCTCAATATTGAGTCAATAGAGTCATCCTGAGCCAGTGCTCTTGGAATGAGTGAAACACAGCCAACAAACACCAGAGAGTGGACTAAGAATGAGCCATAGAGCCATAGGGCGTCAGGAAAATCCGCCGGGCTTGAGATCACCGAAAATCCCCATGAGTGCTCGCTTTGGTTTTTCGACCGTCATGAGGCCAAACGAGCGCCGTGCTTGGCGCGTTTCTGATGACCAAAAGATCAAAGCGAGCAAGCACGAGCAAACGCCTTGCTACGGATCACTCCAGAGTGATTTGGAGCTCTGGCGGATTCCCTAGTGAACAACTAATGAATATTGAATGCCTACTACACAATAAATAAATCACATTAAATATCAAAGGCAAATGTGGGTGACTTTTAGCAAACTATAACCAAGGTAGGTATATTCTGCCTTTGGCGGGTAAATCCACTAACCCGGAGCGTAAATATCCAAACCCCGGGGGTAAATTACACCCGGAGAGAGGCAAATGCCGGTTAAAACACTGGGGGGGGGGGGGGGG